>JASDQU010509053.1:9469-19934 GCA_032191745.1 Picea mariana | reverse complement strand
GGGGGGGGGGAGAGATTATTCATTTTCTTGTAGGGAGAAGGGGTGAGACTGTCTGGAAAATATGACTATTACCTTATATGTAGAGAATTTTGTAAGAGATTTATGTTTTGTATTCAGAGTTATGTTGTCAAAGAGGTGGGTTGTCAGGCCCATGAGAAGTCTCTTTAGGTGAGTGATATGTTGTTGAAGAGGTGGGTAGTCAGGCCCATGAGCATACTCTCCAGGTGAGAGAGTTTCTAAGAATTGTTCCCTAGTGCATTAGGCATTAGTTGTAGGTATTGAAGACTTATTTTCCGGCCTATTGTTGGAACCCTATAAGGGAAGTGGGGTAGCCAAGGGATTGTTGAGAAAATAAGGGGCACACTTCCTTGGGTATGATAGGTGCATGGGGAATGAGATATTGTATACTTGTTGTAGTAGTGGCACCTTGGACTAAGAAATTCTACTGAGCATTAGACCTTAGTCTATCACTAGTAACCTTTCTCTTTGGAGGAGCTAAGCCTCGGCTCGGGGGTGNACCTATTGCTGAAAGTATACGAGAAATAGAATCTATGGATGCAAGGAAGGTATGATGTTTGTAAGCAGTTTGTGACTTTCATAAAAGATAAGTGTCTTTATGTGCTTATATCATTTTCTATGTACTTATTTATATGCATTTGATATGGGTTAATTCTTGTATGTTATCTCATATAAGTAATTGTTGTTATTTTGTTTAGTACTTCTTACACATGTAAGTATGGTTCTTCTGGCTTGTATTTGTAGACGTGCATGAGTATGAAAAATGTTGATATTCTTTCCTGTTAAGTAATCCTTTGATATTGGTCATGAGTCTCCAAGGAAAAGTTTGAATGGTCAGGTGCACAGGAAAGTATCTTTTGTGCACAAGAGGATGGAACTCATGTCTGTGTATAGGGAAATAGACCCCATGCACAAGGAAAGTAGTTTTGGCGTGTGATGCCAGGATGGTTGTGCACACACTAGTGCTGTGTGAACAATATGCATGTGCACAGTAGTTTTGAATTACTTCCATTGTGTTTTAAGTTATGTAAAAATAAGAAATATAGTGTGGCAAGACTTAGATTGAGGTTGAATGCATTACTTTAAGTGATGTTGCGCAGACTAGTGTTTTGGAGTAGAATCTGTGCAGTGTATTTTGAAGTAGTATTGTTCAGTAGTACGTTGGGTAATGTTACAGTATCATATCAAAAGTAGTTTGGTAATGAGAATGTTACATAGAAACATAAGTTGAGGCTGTGGTGACATGGTCGAGCCTGGGTGGCTAGGGACATTACAGATTGGTATCAAAGCATGTGGTAATTTTTTGTAATGGGACCCAACTGGGAGACTGTGTACGTTACATTGTGGTATTAGAGCATGTGGTAAATGTTGGTAACGGGAAATGTTACAAGTTGGTAATGGCACCCAGCTAGGATATTGGGTATGTTACATTATTGTATCAGAGCTATTGGTTCAACACTAGTCTTGTATGGGCCATAGGTCAACAAGAAGCATCAGATCTCTAGTTTTAACAATGAGCTTGCATGGGACGAGTTCTACTTAAGGAAAAATTCGAATTGGTAAGTGGCCAAATTTGGAATTTCAGCATGGCCATGGTGTGCATTAAATAAGAATGCGCAGATGTGCGCACTAAATATATGATATTACAGTGTGTGACACTAGAACTGCGTAGTAAAACATGGTGCATGGGTGTGAGCACTAAAAGTTTGGGGATGAGCAGAACAAATTTTTGGTGCATGTGCATTACTGATACGCGGTGTACATGTTAAAAATTGACATCATGCATTGGTGTTTTTTGAATACCAATACGCACATGAGCTTTGGAAGAAAGGATTCTGATAAGATGGTGTAGATTTTTCATGAAGTTATTTCATAAATTAATCTAAAAAATACTTTTGCCTACACATTTTTTAGAATTATTAGCGATTAGAGCAAGACAGAATCAACGTAGAAGGTTAAAAAAACATGGAAAATGCATAGAGGACTTACAATCCTGATGATGAATACGGGGATTTGTATGTTGGATTGGGTGTTGATGGTACAGAATCCAAGGAGGAGCGCATAAAGTTGGTATAAACCATAAAGGGATTGAAAAAATATGTCCAAAGCTATAAGGATGATAACGAAAGGATTATGAAACCCAAGGAGCAAAAATATGACCTCAATGTCAAGTTGATGCAAAGCTTGGACTAAATAGAAAATAAAATCGGTAAGGAGACGGAGTCAGGTAGATCAAGAAGTAGTAGGTATCATGATGAGAAAAGAAGAGAAGAAATAAGAGCTAGTAGGCATTGACCTCAGTCGCCAAATCATTCTTTCAAGAAAACACGCAGTATCTCAAGTCCATATCATGTCAGAAAGCATAAGACAAGGACTGGGGTGGATGATCTATAGGGAAAAATGAATAAGATCAAGCATCCTACTTTTGACGGGGACCACAATAAGGATGAAGATGTGGAGACCTAGTTGTGGGGTATGAGGAAGTACTTCCAACTACATAATTATTCTAGGCAGGCAGAAGGGAGGATTGCTATCTATCAGCTAAAAGAAAAGGCATCAATGTGGTAGGATAAATATGTGCAGGTGCAACACATTGATGAAAATAAGGTTACTTGGAGGGAGTTCAAGAGGTATTTCCAAAAGAAATACTTAACCAAGAGGTACTATGACAAGAAAATGAAGGATTTCTTTGAATTCAAGCTTAGGAGTATGACGATATATGAGTATGAAAGAAGATTCTTGGAGATGTTGAAATATGTCACATTCATCAAGGATGAGCAAGTTAAAATTTATAGGTACCTGAGTGGGTTTCCCTCATTTATCAGTAAAAAAAATATAGTATGATGATCCCAAGACATTGGAGGAAACCATAGCGCGCGCTAAATGTCTTTATGATCAACAAAAGGGAAGACTGACTTTCCAAAATTCTTGAGAAGATAAGATGAAAAGCAAGGTGGATCAAAGGAAGAAGGGGGCTAAACCACTGTTTTTCAGAAATATAGTGCAAGGACATCCAACTCTCAAGGATTCTAGAATGATGGAGACAGTGGAGAAAAATTCAAGGAAACAATCAATTCAATATTGGATTTGTGGAGGAGATCATATGCACAGAGTATTCCCGCAAAGAGGTGATAAAGTGAGGATTGTGTATAGTGTACAACAAGATGCCACAGTTGAGGACATGGGTAGAAATGTACCAAGGATTTATGCAGCCCAGGATAACAATAAAGTTGAGTTTCAGTCGCACATGATCGAAGGGGAAGGTAAGATAAACGACCAACGCATTGTTATTTTAATTGATTCAAAAGCTATTCATGGTTATCTAGATCCTAAGATGGTGGAAAGGTTCCAATTGCCAAGAAGCAAGCTTCGAAAACCTTGGTTGGTGTAGCTAGCTACAGGAAAAACAAGAAAAATCAATGATATGGTTAAGGCATGTCCAATGGAGATGAATGGACTATGCACGAAGGTTTATTTTAATATTAGACCTCTGGTCTTGTACAATTGCCTCATTTGTATGGATCAATTGGATGAGCACCATGTTCTCCTGGATTGTTACAATAAGGAATTCACTTGCTTAGATGAGGAAGGAAATTTAAGAATGGTTCAATGAATTCCAAGAGTTGTAACTATCAGAGAAGTTTCAACATTACAATTGAATAAAAGCTACAGGAAAGGATGCCAAGTATTTGCAGTGCACATGGAAGAGGAACCTAAGGATAAAGTTTCAAATGTTGAAGGTTGTGTAGTAATGAAAGAGTTTGAGGATGTATTTAAAGATATATTGGGGTTGCCAATGAAAATAGATATTGATTTCTCTATAAATATGATTCCCGGAGCAACACTCGTATCTAAGACTCCTTATAGGATGAGTACGCCATATTCGAAGGAGTTACAGATGCAACTTGAAGAGATTCTAAACAAGGGGTATATATGCACAAGTTGTTGGACAATTGAGAGGGGGGGGTGAATCAGTTGTTACCATTCTTAAACAATTATGCATATTTTAACTCTTTACAAAGCACTCAATGATAATCACAATAATTCAAGGAAATAAGTAATAGCACATTCAACATCAGTCACACATATGAGATACACAGAGANTTCTTGTTTATATGATAAGTAATCTTTACATTCTTTACATTATCATACATATGAGCACCAACTCATAATGAGGCTGCAACCTTTGTTTTGCAAGCTTCTACTTGCTGAGAGCACCAACTCTCTGGTTTCTCTAGCACTAACTAGAAGGAAGCACCAACTCTCTGGTTTCTCTAGCACCAACTCCCTGGTGTTCCAACACCAACTGGATGCCAGCACCAACTTCCAATCATATAGGCACCAAATTGTAAAACAGAGAACAACAGCTCTCCCTTGCACCACCCTTCCACCCTGGTTTTTATGGCTACAACCAGATGAAAGCTACAGCTCCCTGTGTTCAAGCACCCACTTGAACCTCTGAGGACAAAAGTCCTCCCTAGCACCTCCCTTCCACCCTAACATATAAATTTTTCTAATGAAACTTATCACTTTGATACAGTATTTATCACTGTTCTTCTACACTGCGATGCTCTGTCTGAATCAGTGTCTTCTGCACACTTCTTGTGCTTTCTTTTATTTTTCCTTTTATGCTCTCTGTGCCATGTCCCTTCAGTGCACCATTCCCCTTCTGTACATTCCTGCTGCTACACTCTGCCTCCTTCTTCACACCTCAATCACACTCAATAGCAACAACATCGATCTCTTCTTTGTTCTGCATTCTTATAATCTCTGTGCTCCTTGTGCATGTAGTATGCACCAAGCTCCTGCATCCTCTCCCCATCTCGAGTGCTCTGCCTCATCATCATCCCAACTCTTCAGCTTCTCTGGTGGTTTCACCCACGCATCCATCATCACTGGGTGTTATCTCAAGATTCCTTAGCTTCTCTGGCAGTTGAGATTCTTCGTATTCTCTGTCATAGATGAGCTCATCCTCTGGAAAAAGCCATCATTTGTTTCTAGCAATTACATTGTGAATTCCAACAGTGTTCCTTCGATCTTATTCAAATTCATCTGCACCATTGAATTGATTTCATTGAATCTTGCGTTAATTTCTCCATTTTGCACTTCGGCATTTCGGAAATCCTGTTGTGTGGCATCTCGACTCTCCAAGTCACGATCTTCGAAACTCCGAAAAAAGGAGCTTGCCACTTCAATCTTTTCTCTACAGCTCTTCGACCATGTGACTATAAGAGGTGACCGAGCACTTATCCATATAGTGCTTTCATGATTTCACTTTTCAGCACTTCGGTGTTCCTGTGGTGATGTGTTCTTGATTCTTCGTGTCCCAGTATCCGAAGCTCTGAAATGGAGTCAGATCAATGGTCCACACCCTAGATGATTCGATGGTCCAGATCTCTTTGTGATTTCGCACATCGTGATTTAAGCATTCTTGATGTGAGAGTTCTTGACAACTCCACCTCCCGATCTGCGAATCCTCGAAATGGAGTCAGCTCAACTTTTCAGCTTTTCACACTTTGCAACTTCAGGATTCCTGTCGTGAGAGTCCTTGACATCTCCAACTCTCGATATCTGAACCTCCAGTATGGAGTCTTTGACATTTTTCGATTTCACATTTCGCGATTTTGGGTTTCGCGACTTCGGGACTCCTATAGTAAGAGTTCTTGACATCCCCAACTCCCGATATCCGAAATCATCCTCCTTCTTCTGGGATTTCAGCATTTCACATTTTGCAATTCCAGGACTCCTGATGATGAAGAGTCTTGACTCTTCCAACTCCCGGTATCCGAAACTCTGAAATGGAGTTATTTCCCGGTCTGCAAAACTCTTCGTTTATGTGCCTATTTCAGGATTTCGCAACTCCGGGACTCCTATGTTGAAGAGTCTCAACTCTTTACTTCTCAATCTCCTGGTATCTGAAATTCTGAAATGGAGTTATTTCCTAGTCTGCAAAAATCTTGTTGATGTGCCTCTTTCGAGATTTCAGGATTCTGGATTTTGCAACTCTGAGACTCCTATGTTGAAGAGTCTCAACTCTTGACTTCTCAATTTCTCGGTATCCGAAACTCCGAAATGGATTTTACACTTATGATCTTTCCATGCCATTATCCCTGCATTGCTAATCTTCCTTGCCTTCCTGTTTGTCATCAAATGAACAAGCACACTCTTGCACTCTGCATGCACTATTGCACTTTCTCTTCTGAGCTTACGTTGTCCCTGTTTTTCCATCGTTGCATACTCTGATCTTGCCATCAATGACAAGCACACCTGCCTGTAAACTGCCTGTAAAACAACACAAGTGTGTCGCCTTGGGGTGCCCCAATATTGTTCATGAAGAATAAGGATGGTACATTCAGACTCTTTATCGACTTCAAGAAGTTGAACAAAGTAACAATAAATAACAAGTATCATTTTCCAAGGATAAATGCCCTCTTTGATCAGTTGCAAGGCACACAAATATTTTCAAAGATTGATCTCAGATCTAGATATCACCAGGTGGAATTAAAGAAGAATACATCAACAAGAATACCTTTATAAAAAGGTACGTACATTATGAGTTCATAGTGGTGCCTTTCAAATTGTCAAATGCAAAAGTTGTCTTCATGTGTCTGATGAATGGAATTTTTAGAGAGTATTTAGATAAGTTTGTCATTGTATTTATGGATGGCATACTTATTTATTGTAAGTCGGAAGAGGAGCACAAGAAACACTTAAGGATGGTACTTCAAGTATTGAGGGAGCTTCAAATCTATGAAAATTTGAGCAAGTGCTTATTTTACCAGCGACAGATTCATTATTTGGTTCATATTATTTCCAAGGAAGGAAAAGCTATGGATCTAGAAAACATAAAATCCATTGAAGAATGGACAACACCAAGAAATTTTGTAGAAGTAAGGTCCTTTGTGGGACTTGCAGGTTATTATAGAAGGTTTATTGAGGTTTTCTCAAAAATTTCACATCCAATTACATCCTTGCGAAAGAGAGGTGTGTGATTTGAATGGACTCTGGATTGTGCAAGGAATTTTCAACACTTGAAGAGCTTGTTGACAAGTGCACCAATTTTAAGAATTGTTGATTCAGATGCAGACTTTGTTGTGTTCATGGATGCATGCAAGGAAGGGATCAATGGATTCCTGAGTCAGAATGGGCATGTGGTGTGTTATGAATCAAGAAAGATAAAATAACATGAAAGGATCTATGCTACTCATAAATTAGAGTTGGAATCCATAGTGCATGCCCTGAAGATGTGGTATCACTATCTCATGGGTAAAATATTTGAGTTGAGGACAGATCATAATGATCTGAAGTATCTGTTTGGAAAACAAAGTTTAAATTCCAGACAAAGAAGGTGGTTATATTTCCTCATTAAGTATCACTTTCACATAAATCATATCAAAGGAAAGAAGAACAAGGTGGTCGATGTACTCAGCAGGACGGTGCATGAGATGCATGCTACAGTCATTAGCATGTACCAATCATATTTGTGTGACATAATTTTAGAGGTTTCCAAATCAAATCAGTGCTATATAGACATAAAGGCGACTTTACAACAAAGTATGTCACAGTAGAAGTTTGAAGGTTATGGGTAAGAGAGGATGGAATCCTCATATATAGACGTAGAGTCTATTTTCCAAATGTTCAAGAGCTGAAATTATTTTTATTGTCGGAGATGCATAAATTTCCTTATGTTGGACATATAGGCTATCAGAAGACAATTGTCACAGTGAAAAAGAAATACTATTGTCCAAGTATGAAAAACGAGGTTGTTAATTTTATTGCTAGATGCCTTGAATGTCGGAAGGTCAAAGTTGATCACAAACATGCAACTAGATTGCTATAGCATTTGCCCATTCCTAAGTGGAAGTGGGAATTTGTGACCATGGATTTCATAACTAAGTTGACTAGGAATAATAAGCAACATGATTCTAAATCTTACTAAAGCATGGATAGTGGTGGACAATCTTACTAAATCTTCCCATTTTATTCCAGTGAAATCAACGCAGAAGGAATCCAACATTGTTGATATATACATGTGATAAATTGCTAAGTTGCATGGTGTACCTAAGACAATTATGTCTGATAGAGATTCTGAGTTCACTTCAAAATTTTGGAAAGGGATATTCAAAGGATTTGGGACAAATCTGAACTTTAGCACAACATATCACCCTGAGACAGATGATCAAACAGAAAGAGTAAATCGGGTGATTGAATATATGCTTAAAATGTATGTGATGGATAAACCATAAAAATGGGAAGATTACTTTCATTTGGTTGAGTTTTCTTACAACAATGGGTATCAAGCATCTCCAAATATGATCCCATTTGAAGAACTATATGGTAGAAGGTGAAACAAAACTGTGATTTGGATAACCCAATAGACTGCATAGTAGTTGGGCCACATTTACTTTGGGAAATGGAAGAGCAGATGGTAAGGATAAGGAATAATTTAAAGGTTTCCCAAGATAGGAAGAAAATATGTGTAGATAAAGGGAAAATCCACAGATAATTTAAAGTGGGGGACCACGTGTTTTTGAAAGTTAAAGCCAGACGTAGTTCCATGAAGTTGGGGAATTTCTCTAAGTTGGTAGCATGCTATTGTGGGCCATTTGGAATCCTAGAGAGGAATGATCATGTCACATATATGCTTGCATTAACTACATCCTTGTATATTCATAATGTTTTCCATGTGTCATTTCTTAAAAAGTATGTACCTGATGTTAATCATATTATTGATTGGAATGTGATTTAGGTGGAACCAGAAGGCGATTTTTGAGTGCAATCAATTTGCATATTGGATCAAAAAATCAAACAACTCTGGAATCAATTCATGGAGTTGGTAAAGGTCCAATGGAGTTGGTACAGTCCTGAGGATGCAACTTGGGAGTGTGAGGTTGCTATGCAGGTAGAGTATCTGCATCTTTTTGAAGATTTTTAAAATTTTGTATGTACATGTGTATATGATGCACTGAGGATAGTGCATAAATAAGGGGGAGGGGAATGTAATGTCTGTAATATGAACCCTTTATAATTGTACATATAGGATGGTGAGTTGTGGTATCAATTGTAAACATAATTCTGCATTTAGGTTGGTGAGCAATGGGCACCAAGTTTGGTTTTGCATGCACCTGAGTAGTGCGTGGAGAATTGATATCAATGAAAGGATGTGCACATTTCATAGTGTTGTGCACACTTAAGTAAGTGAGCACATTTTACAGTGTTTCATGCACTTGAGTAAGTGTTTCATGGGAATTACCTTGAAGAGCGCATCGAGTTGGCTTGTGTGTGTGTGTGTGTGTGTGTGGATGTATATGTATTGAGGCTGGAGAACATATGTGCTTATGAGGTTGGTGAGTCGGGATGAAAATTGGCCAATGCACCTATCCATGTACAGTGTAATAATACTCATTCATTCATAATATTACATTGTTTCACGCAGATATACTCAGAAAGAATGAGATGGGGGGATAACTTCACTAGAAAATGGAAAAGGGGGGGAGACTTAAGTAGTAGGGAATATTTTATTAATATTTCCAGAAAAGTGTAATTTATGGATAAATTATTTTATCCTAAGTTCTCGAGGGTAGGGAATGAGTCACCAAGTCACTTAATCTACTTCTGAAGGTGACAAGTGTGTTAGAAGATTGGTTGTTGTCATTTATGTCAACCCTAGTCATGGGTTTTGGACCGCAAGATTGATAAAGGTATTTGGACATGAAGGACAATGCACATGCATATACAACACCCATGAATGGATAGTATACATCAAGTTGTTTCTGGTGGTATGTGGCATGTCACGTGGATCCTCATGGTTGAGGAGAAATGAATTTTTGAAGATGACAAAGTGAATTGAAGAAGGAAGTACATGTAGGCCCTGAAGATAATTAAAGAAAAGAATTACAAAATAAGAAAGTGTCAGGTCGGCCCTAATGTTAAAAGAAAGTGGCATAAATGGTATAAATAAACATCATTATACATTCATTTGATACAAGTCAAATTTCATAGGAAATAAGAATAAAAGAAGGTCGGATTTCAAGGGAGGATGAAGTCTTTTGGTGATGTGTTCTAAGCTATGTTATTTTCAGGCCATCTTACCATTTTTTTCTATAAATTTTTTTTCTAGAACGATTCAGATGGTGAAATCGCTATGGTATTGATAAGACATATCAAGGTACCTCTGGTAAAAATTTCATCTCTTGATTCGCTATAATTATGGAGATACACTCTGTGGAATATAGGGCATGTGACCAGTCTTGAAGCTAGTCAATAAACAGGTGTTTTGGGTAAAACAGTCCTAAATTATTCATACAGAATCCAAATGAAGTGGAACCACTTCCATTGGAAAGAGTATGGACTTTAGTTTCTTGTGTGCAAGTTTCAGAATCGGATGTTAAATATTGAGCACGGGGCATGTTGTACAAGTTGGGTCTTCTGAATAGACCAGAATTGA
>JASDQU010509052.1:43016-62662 GCA_032191745.1 Picea mariana | reverse complement strand
GCAACGCCCCGAACAGGAGGCGTTGCTTCTTGTCGTTGTTATGCCATGTCGGGTCGTCTTGATTGTGTCCGTCTTACCTGCGTCCTGTTGGTTCGAGGTTGTCATAGAGTCTAGGGGGGATGTTTCTTCTACACATGTGCACACACTGTAACAAAAAAAAAAAAAAAAAAAAAAATTCACCAGTTGACTGAGTAGATTTTCTTAGCCCGGAGGGCTGTTACAGGGTATATGCTTTTACTACAAATATTTTAGTTAGTGGATACGTAGATGATAAACTAGTTTAAAAAAGACGATGCTTTTGTTAAATATAATATTTTAGCTTCAACACCACCAAATTAAAATCTTGTTAACTTCCTTAGATTCAAGTGATTATAAGAGACTTACATATATATAGAATGGATATCAAGATGCAACTTCTTACTCTAATAAATACTTCAGGACTATAATCTGATTATAGTTCCCTGCCATTTCTTTCAAGTCTTAGCACTGACTCGTAAACTCTTCAAGATCATAACATGGATGGAACAATATTGGTCCCAAGACAACTTTACAATCATGAAACTTCTCGAGTAACTTGTTATGCACATAGAATGACAAATTTATAGTCACAAAATGATATTGTGCCACAAATGGTGTATAATTCATGAGATTTTCCAAGGCTAATGAGAACTCGTCATCCTAAAAAAATATTTCTACTTCATCCAAAACTATCCTCAAATTATTGCTCATTTGTAACTTTCCTTCTTTTAGAAGGAAAAAAAATGACTAGGAGTTGCTATAAGGATGTCAGTACATTGCTCTAGATTTTCTAGTTGGTTTTTCCACTTAAATCATGTTGTTGCAACCATGGACCTAAAAGGCATTCTTCTTTGGAAATTTTCTTGCAGGCGTGAAGGACCTGAGAAGCCAACTTGACACTAGGTACTAGAAACAATCCACACGAACTCTTGGATTCGTGAAACCTCCTTTGCACAATTGGCAGGGACTTTCTTCCGTTTGCAACTCCCCTTGCTAAAACATAACCTTGGGTGGAATAGTTAATGTTAAATATTATGAAAAATAACAAGGGTGCGTTTTTATACAATGAAAAACAAGTTCGATTTTATAAATGTGATATATTATTATATTCCAAATCCAATGTATATATTAACAAGGGAATTCTATTAAGATATGAATACATATCGATATAAATTTTTTAAAGTACTTATTACCAAAACAAGTAAAAGGGGAATTAAAAATGGATTTTAATAAGAAGACGGATGATTTTTTTTAAAGGTCTTTAAACCTCATGCTTTGGATTATTAACACTCAAAGGAGTATTAAAAAACTAAATTCAACATCATTATTGGTGTGACCCTTACGAAAAATCATATCAACATCGACTTCACAAATCAATTATTAATTCTAGAGCCAAGTATAATTGAAAATAATTTTGGAAATAAATATGAATTTAAGGAATTACAAGTAACAATTGATGGTTATAAATACATATCCCAATTCAATGTTACAATTATGTTTATAAAAGAAGTTGCCACATTTCTTGGTTTAACCTGGCTAGAAACATTGGGTACCTTCATCTTAAACATAGAGAAACAATTTTTGATGTTTTATTATAAAAATAAGAGGCTAATATTGAAAGATGTTACAAATGAACCCATTCTTAGAAGTGTCCTCATTAGAAGACCTTCAAAATACCTTAAACATTATCCTTCAATATAATAAGAAGTTGATAGAAAATGTGCAAATTTGTTTTGACAATATTGTCACTAATAAAGACAAAGAAATTTCTTGCCTAAAAGAGCATAATAAAAAACTACTTGCACAAAATAAGAAGTTAAAGAACATGAAACAACATAATCAGAAGTTAGAGCAAGAGAATCAATATTTTGAGAAGAAATTATTAGAGAAGGATGAACAAAATTCTTCCCTAAAGAAGCTTAATAAAAAATTGGTTGAACGAATAAAAAGCTTAAAGGATGAGAAGTTAGAGAATAAAAAACATAAAAATAAATTTGACACGTTAGAAAATGATGAAAACTTTCCTGCCTGAGGAACCATAATCAAATTTTACTTCCACAAATCAAGAAGTTTAAGGATGAAAAAAAAAGACACAACCAAACAAATAACCACTAGTCGACAAAGAGACAATGATTGATCTAGTTGAAGTAGGGATATCGTTAGATGTTAAAGTACAAATGATGGAAAATCCAATTATTTCTACCAATAAACATTTAATGATCAACAAAGAGACGCAAGTATGCAAATAATACATACTACCAAACATGAAACAAGATGGAAATAGAAATATGGTAAGAAAAACCCATGTTACAGGGATGCCTTATCGTCATCCAAATCACAAGAGTCATTGTAACGAAAGATGAAATCAATATGAGAAACTAAGTGAAGATACTATTATATTGAAGAGAAGCTTAGGAGGAAATAGAAATATGGTAATAACAACCCATGTTACAAGTATGCCTTATCGTCATCCAAATCAAAAGAGTCATTGTAACGAAAGATGAAATCAATATGAGAAACTAAGTGAAGATACTATTATATTGAAGAGAATCTTAGGTGTGGAATCTGATCATGCTCCAAATCATAGAAGTAATCAACGCATGATTTTCCATAAAATTGAATTAGGTTGGTTTGGCCCCTTCATGGTTTGACAGTTTTGTGCAACTATTTGTAATTCACATCATCTCGTATCATCAACTGTTGCAATGACAAGACCAAAGAATTATGTGAAGGAATTACAAGTCAAGACAAACACATAAAGCCTTTCCATAAAATTCTTTGAGGACAAAGCATCTTAAAGGGTTAGGCAATGTAATGAACATAAATATAAATATATAAAACATCAATAAATAATAATAACAATAATAAATTATAATTAATAATAAATGAAAGGAAACATCCTAATCTAAAGGACATGATCTACCAAGAGACATGACCCCTCATCCATTATGACTAGCCAATGTTATAAGTAAAATGTCACATGGAATTAGATCATCACCTTATCTCCGTTTTGTTATCACTCCAAGAGTCACTGAAGGTTGTAGGTTGAGTAAGCTTGGTAACTTAATCAAATGTTCAATAAAATGTATAAAAATGGATCAGAAAATGAATAACTCATTCAATAACTCCCTCACTCAAGACACTTGAACATATCCAGACAAGATAAGTCTCTCAAAAGGTATTTCTCAGATGGTTTTTAAACTCATATGGATGGAGAACACTCACTATACCAGCAAGATCATGTATATTGAAAATATAGATGAAAGACTGATTATAACAAGGAAGAATACTTATATTTCTGCCTACCAATGCAATGATTAAAAGACATTAATCAATCACTATGTAAACAAAACAAATGAATATGAAATTCAATATAAGTACAAGAAAAGACAGTGAACAGAGGTCTGAGCAATAACAATGAAAGAAACTTATGATTACAGTATATATGTATCAATAGTCTTGTACAAAAAGAGTCTCTCAAAGTCTCGACGTTCGAACCCCATTTACAATGTAGCTTCAACGAGCTTAAATAGCCTTACAAATTTTATATGAGATCCCCTAAGTATGGATCAAATAGCTACATAATTTCTTGATCTAATCTATTACAAAATCTTTAGGATCTAGATCCTATTTTCATGGAATCAAATATTCATCCTATCTAAGTCTTCGACAACTCCATATGCTTGCTGGAGGATGACAGTCATCTTATAGAGTCTTCAATAATAGCTGGACTTTGAGTCACCTTATTATTTAAACAAGAAGGAAATCAAATATGACTTGACCTCTTACCCGTTGAAGATCAACTGGTTTGTAGTGCGATACATGAAAAATAACTGACAAGCGCTGCAAACTTCTGTAGGACACTGTTTGGCCGAAATACTTGAAAATTTTCTTGAACTTTGACATGAAGGCTAGGAGCGTAGTTGATATTGAACCCATAACACTGTATTTTACTGATATAAATGATATTACTCAGACTTCATACCATTATATTTGCATTTACACCTCTCTCTCACAATGTAGCCTTCATATGTATCCATAATACTTCAGGTTAATAAAACAAGTATAAGAACTTTGTGAGAATGTAATGCATATAACTTTATCAATGTACTATTGATAAAAAAGGTCTAATAAACTGTCTCTTCAAGTGAATCTTATCATATCCTTAAGTAAAGAGCCAAAATAGGGTACTAGCAAAAATGAATGATGAAGCTCCTGTAGGTTGCAATGATAGCCTACACACTGTGTGGCCCTGTCCTTGCAAGTGTTCTGATGTAATATTCAAACTCCCATATACTTGTCTTATGTTCTTTGAGAACCAAAAATGATATATATATATATATATATATATATATATATGTATATAGGAAAAAAGAAATATATATCCGCTGTTCAATAACCTTTCAACTAGAAAATGAACAATGTATAGATGGAATATGACATGTTCATTGTAAGCAAGAAAAATTCAATCACAAAATTGGTAAGACACCCTTGTCCATCAATCATCTTGTTTGGAGGAACTTGGTGAAGTTGTTTCTTCCAGAAAACTAGCCAAGTTCTTCTTACTCAACATAGTCTTTTCCAAATAGATATGCTTAGTCAGTTTTCTATTAGCTGCCCTTAAGCTAATGTTTTGTTTGTACATATTGACCGACTGAGTTATTTTTATACCTTCCCTTCTGACACTTTTACTCAACTTAGTGTATTCATCAACTATCTCTCCCATCTGAGTGTCAAGGTGATTGCTCAGGGTAGTGTTATTTTTCTTCAGAACTTGATTGTTTTCCTTGAGGATCTTGATTTCTTCTTGAGTTGCTAGTAGCTTGTCCTCCTTCTTCTTTGATGAACAGGTTTTAGGGGATGACTATAAAGTATTATAAGGTGACTAACTTAGTTGAACAATGTCTTCTAGAGACTCCTTCTCAAGAGGGGATACCTTTAACTTAGGCAACTTAATTTTGGGCTTTACAGGTTCCATCTCTTGCTGAGATTGTTTTGTAAATGCAAGTTTGTTTCTTAAAGACCTCCTCAAGGTAGGTGCAACTGATTTAACTTCAATGATTTGGAGGTCATCATCCACTTCCATGGCCGAAGGTTCAATAGGGGTATCTAACTGTTATTCAAAAACCATTTTTTTCTGAGTGTCCTCTTACAACTCAAGCTTCCTACAAGAATATCTCCTCGATACTGGTGTAACAATTTTATCTTGAACACTATGAACATATTTATCCGTTTCTATGGGAGGGAGTTCAACATGGACTTCTGGTTCTTCTTCAGTAACAACTTCTTTACCTTTTCCTTTTCCTTTATTTCTCTTAGAAGCTCTAATAGGTGGAGGATTCTGAGATATAAGAGCTTGGGAAGACTGTGGTGCTTTTGGCGGGGAGTCAAAGGAAGGCATGGAAGTCTTCTTTCTAGGAGTCTTAGGTTTTGAAAAGGAAGCAAGCATGTCAATTTGGTAGTTGGAGAAAACCAAGAAAGTAGGACAAAATTTGCATTCTTTCTTCAAATGTTCAATAACTATCAACTTGATTAGGGCATGGTGGAAGATGGCTTCTGTAGTTTATTAGGTTTCTTCTAGGCTATCAATATCATCCTTTGAAGACTCATAAAGAGAAATTATGCTAAATCAATTTCGTTTTTCCTAGTGAAATGCAGAAGTAACTTAAAATGCTATTGTAAAACCTTGTTGTATCTCCCTTCATAAGTGAAATACCTTTGTATGATGAGAAGAAGCTTGTCATAGGCTTCCAAAATCCACTTCTTGGGTATCCCTTTGACTAAATTGGCTCCCTTATGCTCAAGTTTCAACATATCCTAACACCAACCTTGTTTTTCTAGCTTCCTAGATTTGAACCACTGCTCACCTGTCATGGGTATCTCTGTCACCTTTGCTATTAGGTACACTGTCAAATTAATCTCCATAGGGCCAACTTGGGTATTCCCCTCCCTGTAATTATTTACAAATTTATGACTGACCTCCAGATGGTGGCCATCTAACTTTTGGAAAAACCTCAGACACCCCAAATGCTTGAATGCATCCAAGTGATTGAGATTATGCTCAATCAAACTTATGCCTGTCGGTTCAAATCTGTGAAGTGACCCCGAACTCTTCCTAGGTGTATCATATTTAGGAGCCATCTTCGGAGGATCGAGTTCATGTATCACTTCTGGAGACAAAGAGTAAGTTTACATGATCAAATTTAAAGACGAGTGCTTCATATGCAAACTCTTCCTAAGAAAATGCGAAATATATAGTTGGTTGAGTGATTGGGGGGAACTTTAAACTGGTGCTGAAGTGTTCTGATATTTCAAATCATTCACTGAAGTGATCTCAATGAGTTCATGAATACAAATGATGAAACCGAGTTTTGCATGGAAGTTTGGAGCGCACCGAGTGTAAAAATGATGATGTGTGCTAACAACTCGGGAATTAGTAGCGTTGAGTGTGTAAAATGAGCGCCAAATGTTGCAAACTCGTACTGGATGAGTACTTGAGATATTTTGAGCTAAAAAACAATCATTTCTAACAATGATGGCTAATCATAATGGAAAATACTTGTAGGATCACATGTTACACATGAAAATATCATGACTCAAACTTTTCAAAAGGATCTGGACACATCTTGACTTGGGATAAAAAATCTTTATAACCTCATAGTCATTAGCAGAATGACTATCCTTGACTAATAAAGACCAAATGATATACCCACTTGAAAAGGTATTAAAGCCAAGTAAAAACCTTACCTATCACCTAAGACTCAAAAAATTTAAAAATTATTTGGGAGATAACACCATTCACTATTAAATATAATTAATACTTTTCCTACATGGATTTTAACCTAATGCCCTTTTTACATTGGATATTCAGTAAATGAACCTTGTTTATATTCGATAAATAAACTTTATTCATTTTAATTACAAGGTATTTTTTAATGCCTATTTTTTGCTAGTTGACATTTTTGGGTTTTTTTTTCAAAAAAAGATATTTTCCATTTTCCCATTTTTCTATAAAATTTCACCTGTTTTTCAGATAAAATATGTTTAAATTGGAAATATTCACCATTTTTTACAAGTTTTAATCATAAATTGTATGTTTTTTATTGAATATTCCCCTATATATGTATGTATGTATGTATGCATGCATATATGTAAGATTTTTTTGAACCGAAATAGTCCTCTAGAATACAAAACTTGGTACAATATTTGAATCCTTACAAAATACCCTAGTGGTGATCATTATATTTATGCGATCTTGTATGTTGATGATATGTTGTTGACTAGAGACAACAAGGAAATCATCAATGATGTTAAAGTTTAATTATTTTCCAATTTTTATATGAAAGAGCTTGGTGCAACAAATTGTATTTTGGGCATGGAAATTTGAATCAAGGAATTATGTTGAGACAATATTGCAAAAGTTTAATATGTAAGAATATAAACTAGTCAAGGTTCATATTCTTATAGGTGTGAAGTTATCTATAGGTCAGTGTCCTAGGACAGAAGAAAAAGTAGAGGACATGCCTCATGTTCCTTATGTGAGTGTTGTCAGAAGTCTAATGTATGGTATGGTATGTACTAGAATGGACATTTCGCATGTAGTGGGAGTGTCCAGTGGCAATGTGTCAAAAACAGGGAAGGAACATTGGACAAAATATAAACTTGGTATTTAGATATCTGCATGGAACTTTAGATTATGAAATATGCTACCAAATAAGACCTAGAATTCACACACACACACACACACACACACATATGGGGATTTTCCAATGCAAATTGGGTTGGATATTTGGACCACATAAGATCTACAATTGGTAATGTTTTTAACCTATTTGGTGGAGCAATCAATTAGATCAAGAAGAGACAGGTTGTAGTTGCACTGTCAAATGTAGAGGACGAGTACATAGTAGCTACTCATGGAAGTAAGGAAGTTGTATGGTTGCAAATATTGTGTTTTTGCGTTGGTTTTGTTTAGAAAAAAGTGAGAATAGGTGTGAATTTTTCACATCAAACCTAACTAGTAGAAAAGTCACACCAACTTGCGAGAGAGAGAAGAGAAGAGAGAAAAATAATGAATTGTATTAACTGTATTCTACACTCAAAGAGTGAATAATTTATAATAGATATACGCTACATGAGGAACTAATGCACCATAGTAGTGATCTAGAGAGAGGTGAGGACTCACTGACAAAACATGGAGTGAACTTCCACCTAGTCCTAATTAACTGCCATGTAGTCACCAGTTAACTAACTAGCCACTCATGGTGATGATACCGAGGTATGCATAAAACACTTGGTGATAATACCTAGGTTTCCATGCAAGCCTCCACTCCACTAGTCTAATTGAGGTGTAACTAAATCAATACCGAAGATAATGTGGATCCCTCATTTAGGGGATAATATTCTCATCTAGGGGAGAATATATCAAACCAGGGGTGCCCTCAACATTGATTAGTCAACCTAGGAAAATAAACTACTAGGTGAGTGTGTAATATCTCCAACACCTGACGTGGACATTACTAGGGTGTAAATGATGACTGGGTCTTGATAATGAAAGCCATGTTAGGTACCCATTGTACAATGAATATAAGAATGAAACACTAAAAGTAGAGGAAAGAGGGAAAACCTCGTTTTTATAGCAAATTTTTCCTCACCCCATGCAACTTGCTTGGATGGCATTTCCATTTCCCTATGCAAACTTGAAGTCCCCTTTTTTTATCTTCCGGAGCCAAACAAGAACATTTTTCCACACATACACGCCCTATTAGTTATACAACAAGCGTACACACAGGTTTATCCACTACAGCTCACGTACATCGGGTTTTGTGCTCAAAATTAAAAATTATGTCCCATTTGCATGTCATATCATGAGATCCATGATCCTTGACCTTCCATATACTGGAAACACTCTGACTCGACCCTTCAGTTCCATTTGAAGGCTATAAATTGAGCCATATCCAAGCCTTGGAAAATGAGAGAATTCAACTTTGAGAGCAAAGATACTCTAGAGAAATTTCACTTCACATTGAGTCTGCATCCCTTTATCCTTGAAATTATGAACTCATTGTTCAACCCCCAAGATATTCCTTCTTTGTGATGGAGAACCTCATTATCTATTTTATATGAACTTTTCTTTGGTGAAGGATTGAAGTGGTGGAGGCCCAATTGGACAGACTTAGTTTCTTGGTTCTGTTATGTGTTGTTGTAGAAGTTTGTCACCTACATACTCCTGCTGATTATTTTAATAGAAATACTCCTTTCTCGTCTAATTGATATCTTATAAATATTTGAATTATTATTCCATGGGCGTATTTTTCATGTACGTTAATGAATTATGATAATATATATGCTAACATTATATATTATCACCATATGCTTACGTATCTTGGTTGTTGAGGACAAGTTGCAGGTATAACTTTGAGTTGCGTGTTCAACAATGGTCTTCATCGAACGTCCGGATGAGGTAGGATCTTGATCTTGTCTTTGTTAGCATTTCATTTATATAACATACTTGGGATTATAGTTGATTTATGCATATCATTCCGTCTGTTGTGGTTTATCCCATTCCATAGAGATATTTTCCTCATAACAGAATTGGAAACCATACTAGGGATTGATTTTCTATTTGGGGTCTGGAGTGTTTTTCTCCTTGACTTGCTCTCTGTTATCCTGATTTTCCTTATCACTTGATTTCTTGAAAAACTTATTTTACTTTTCATTTGAGTGTCTTGGCTTAATCCTTTCCCTAACAGTGTTTTACTATATATATACAGTTTTTCCCTTGACATACGTGTACATACACGAGCTGTCCTTCTGCAGGGCGTGCACATATGCAATTTTTTCTCAAACAGTCACATACATCATCTCTTTAGGCTTACTGGCTGAGTTTTATGTTTTCTAGGTGAGTTTTGTTGGTTGTTGAGTCTTTTTGGGTCTTTGTCCTAACTATTAAGTGCTTACAAAGTGATAGGAAACCTTCTTATTGTTGAATTTTCGGGCGGTATTGTTTCTTATCATATTTTTCATTGGTTGTCCTTGCACATTGGTTTGAGTGTTTACTTCTTGGTATCCTTCTTGGATTGTCTCTTTTTGCTTGCAGTGGGGTGTGTGTGTGAAGCTGCTATTCATTCCTTGCATTTTCTTTTCTTTATATAAAAACTACAATTTTTTTTTTCTCATTTGCAATATGGAATTTTCTCTTTTGATTACTTAGTATTCATATTAACACATGTGGAAATATTGCATTTTATTGAAATTGTAGAAATTGCATTGAAAGTTGCATTTACAAGCTTACCATCTCTTGAAAATTTAAGATTATTACTTAGTATTTTTATATTTATTTCTTTCATATAACGAGTCATAATATCATTAGTTTCATGACCTCACCTCTTGAGTAAACAAAATCCATTAGAAGTAACGCTGATTAACTAAAAGTGATTAGAAATGATTTTATTTCTCAGGGTACACTAACAAGCATAGGACATAGGGCTTTGGAATAGGATTTTGTGAGTAAAATTCTCCAAGTCTATTAAACTAAACATAGGTGTCTGATGAGGGAGTGGTGAAACCCATTGTGTAATTAGTGATGTCAGGAGGCTCCGCTCACACCAGAATTAAGCACGAGTTTGTGTGAAGTTGGTTGTAGAGATATCCCTCTAATAACTTCTTAGTGTTAGAGATATTTTTGTGCTTCCATTCGTATATGGGGGTCTTTCTAGTACCTTTACCTATGTGAGAGGTGGTTCTTTCAATATTTCGGGCTTTGTTACCCCGCCCATACRGTGGACCAGAATTACGACTGTTCACCTGTGCATTGGTTATATTTTGGTGGCTCTAGTTTCTTGACATAGGTAGCCACATAGGTTACTTGCAGGGGTTATTATGCAGGTACCCTGAGTCAGATAAGGGTCGGACAACGCACAAACTTTATGGAGGATTACCTCTATGAGGGGATCTGATTGACTACGTGGTTAAGCCCACGAGAGTCCTTATAACTGATTTTGATACCTCCAATATTTTGAAGGGAGTCTCAGGCCCCTCTTGGGCAAGGCATACCTAATCTAGTGAGGGAGGCCCCTTTTAAGCTACTATATCATGTTTGTGTGCATTTGGATTTTTTGCTTTATTTTGGTGTGCTCTCTGATTGTTAGTTGGACTTAGGATTTGGTTTCACATCTCGAGTCTTGAGTGATCATGGAGCAAGAAAAACCTCCTCGTAGGTCTCGCTGTTTGTTGAATTTACCATCGTATTTTGAGTCTTTACTAAAGTTTCCTTCTAAAAGGCATAAATTTAATAAATGTGGTACATATATCTCCACCTCCCAGACTTGTGATTATCTAGTTATGGATACTGAGTCAAATCTTAATGACATAGGGAGTCCCTCTACTTCTATAACTTATGTGGTTAGTAGGATTCCTTCGACTCCTTCAGCCGCGATGGTTGTAGTGCCGAGGGTTCTCATCCTTACTGATACCTAGTCTGTGGTTTCTACTCAACCCATAGCAATGAACCATTTTGGGTCTCTTTTTGGTATGCCAGTATACAATTCTCAGTCCATGACTTCAGTCTCTAACCCTTTTTGTTTTGGTATGCCCAATATGACATTGCAACTTTCATCCTCCATTCCAACGACTAATGCAAATCCTAGTTTTGGACCTGGGGGCATGGCTCCTTTGCATGCTCCTCTCTTGTTTGGTGGAGGTCATATTCCCCAAATGAATCCTATGGCGGGAGTCCAATCTCCATTTCCTTCCAGGTCTAATCCTAGTCTTAGTGCTCCTTGATGGACTACTCAATCAGGAGGACACGTTTCTTCCTATATTTCATCCTTTCCCCCTTGTTCCTCGATGCAGATTTCAACAAACACATTTGTTATGACAAATCCACCTCTATCCTATGGAGTTCCACCCAGAGGGATTCATTTTCACGCTATGGGAAACTTCCAGTCTGGAGCTCTTCCAGCTGGGGGTAATGTTTATTACCCTCATTATTCCACCCCTGTAGGTATGGTGTGCATACAAACTCTAATGAATCAGTTTGGAGGAGGATATTATCCTACCAGATAGGGCCATGGTATATATCAGAACCCTGGATGTCCTACAATCCCTCAACACTAATCTTTCCTTGGAGTATGGGCTCAGACGTCACAACCCTGGCTCCCATTTCTTTCCATGCTTAATCTACCAGATTTGTCAAGATTAATGAATGAAATGATGCATCATGATCCATCATGCCCCCCCCCTCCTCAACAAGCTTCCTTCATAAATTCCAAAATTTGAGGAAAATACCAGCGAGGATACGGGTGATCATGTTACTACTTTTCATATTAGGTGCTCATCCAATTCACTTAATTATGATTCTATTCATTTGAGACTATTTCAATGCACCCTCACAAGGATTGCTGCGAAATGGTACATTGAGATATTGGGGGGAACATATGAAAAATTTAATCATATGATTTTGGTCTTTCTCAACCACTTCCAGTTGTCGGTTCGTTATGATGCCAACATAGAAATTTTTTCAGCCTTCCGCCAAGATAAGGCCACATATATCTCAGACCATATCCAAGAGTGGCGTAGATGGAAGAGGTTGATTAAATCCTACATTCCTCCATAGTTTCTATTGGAGTGGCTCCTTAAGTCCTTATTACCTTATATTTCGAAGGATGTTTCTACATCCGGAGAAACATCCAAGGAAGAAGCTATTTTCAAAGCCCAACAATTGGACCTCATATATGCTCAGTCTGGGATGTTGTATGAAATTATTCCTAACACGCCGCGGTCGAATTATGACTATAGAAAAAATCCCGGGCCTCGTGTCGATGTCATCATAGGCTCTACAAATGCTAAGGCTAAAGACTTGATGATCAACTAGTTGAAGGATTTGTCTCTAAGCCAGCCTGTAGCAGGACAAGATTTGGATTCGTCCTCCACTCCCACTCAGTCGATGAATGTGCATTTTGTACAGTTGTCGGTCAACCCAAATGGTAACCAACAAGAAGGAGGGAATATAAGGAAAGGAAAAGGTAATAATCGTAAGGGTGGGAAAAATAGTAACAAAGCCAAGGAAGACTTAAAAATGATAGATCGAATAGTAATGCTGGTGAGGGAAAGAAAGAAAAACATAAGGTGAATTTTCCTTCTAAACTTTGTAAAGATGATCACTTTACCCACCTATGCCCAAAAATCGAGGAATCTTTGAGGCTCTTATCAAAACCACCCAGTGTGCTGACCAATCCGTTTCCACATAATCAACAGATGGCTTTGGGGTCCTCCAACACAGGGAATGCGTCGATTGAGAGTCAAAACCCCTCGACACATGAAGGTGGCCATCTATGTGTTAATATGGTCAAGTATCATATTGATTTAGCCACTTGATCTCGTGATTACGGTTCTTCATAGACTATTACAAGTCCAGAGTTTGCCCCTCCTCCAGAAACACCCTTGTAGATAGGAAAGTCAGAACCTCTACCTCGTATTCCGAAAGGAGTACTAAAATGATCTGCCCATAATCCTAATTCCAGAGTTGCCTAGAAATATTTGATTGTTGAAGATCTGGGTCAAACCCCTTGTGTGATGTCAGCTTGGAGGTGCTCCAGACGTGTCCTTCCTAGAGGAACACCTTGTTATCTACTTTAGGAGCTCTAGACTTGTGTGGCTCGAAGGTTATTAGTTTTATGTCACGGATGTTAAGCCTCTCTTAAATTACCATGTGAAATTTCAAATCCATGTGGAGTACACAAAAATTACCATGAAACACACTATAATTGATGAAGTTGCTTCAATGTGCATGACGTCCCTAACCTATTGGAAAGCCATTGGTTCTCCAACTCTATCCCAATCTATGACTATGTTGACCACATTTGATGGACGTTCATTTTGACCCCACAAAATTGTTCCCTCTCTTCCAGTCCAGTTAGGTGGAAAGACAGTGGAGGTTGATGTCGAGGTGGTTGATGTGCCCCTTGACTATAATTTACTACTACGACGTAATTGGACTAATGCCATGACCTTAGTCATGTCGTCTGTTTTCTACATTTTGTGTTTTCCTCACGAAGGAAAAATAATGATGATTGATCAATTATCCTTTGTGCATTTTATTCCAAATGCATCAGTTGGACCTTCGATCCCAGTGATTGAAAATTATCGACAGGAAACCAAGGATGTTGGTGTGAAAATGTATTCCTTTCTCATGGGTAGCTTTGATTTCGTGGCACCAATCCATCACATTCATGCCATTTCCAATATGTCTTCTTCATTGATGAGGTATGTTCCTTTCTATACTTTGTATTTCAACGATCCTTGGACCTTACCTTCCCTGACTATGTCATGCGAAGGTCAGTCACACATTGGTATGGAAATTCCATTGTCAACGACAAAGGTTGCGTATCAGTCTATTCTTAATGCTCTTGCTGACCCAGATCCTTTATCCTTGTAGACGGATGAGGATGATCTTGTTATAGAGCCCGTATCAACCGACCAATCATATTTTTCGCATGATTTCCTCGACGATAATTTACCTTCGGATGAAGCCATATTAGAGGCCATATATGGTCCCGATATGCCTTGGGGCGATATGCATCATCTCTCATATTTCCTCCTAGAACTTGTTAGGTTCGAACATGATGAATTTAGATCTACCTTGAGTGATATGGTCGGTCATGCTATGGTTCCGCTAGATATACATGGTATTTATGTCGAAGGAAACATGGTGAATATTTATCCTACCATCATGATCAACATCTCTCGAATTCTTGGCAAAATTGAGAACATATATATCGATGAATATTGTTCGCCTAAATAAATTTAGAACTACAAAGATCTCTTGAAAGAATTTCATGACATTTTTTCTTGTTTGTACGAATAGATGCTAGGTATCGACCCCAACATTGTCAAACATGAGATCAAGACTTATCTGGATACTAGACCTATTCGAAAACATCTTAGAGTTGTTAATCCTAGGAAGGCCCCTGCTATTAAGGAAGAGGTAAAGAAGCTACTTAATGTTGTTTTCATCTACCCAGTTCCCTATACTGAGTGGATGTCCAACCCCATTCTCGTGAATAAGAAATAAGGAACCATCCATGTATGACCAGATTTTCGAGACCTGAACAAGGCTTGTCCTAAAGACAACATCTCGACTCCTTTCATTGACCAGATTCTTGATTAGTGCATGGGAAGCTATTTTTTTTTTTATGGATGGATTTTCAGGATATAATCAAATTCAAATCAAACCAGAGGATCAACACAAGACAAGATCTATTTGTCCTCGGGGTACTTTTTCATACGAGAAAATGCCTTTCGAACTTAAACACACCAGAGAAACCTTCCAATGTGCCATGACCTTTGATTTTCATGATCTCAAACATATTGTCAAAGGTTACCTYGGTAATCTCGCTGCTCACTCTTGCAAGAGAGTAGATCACTCCACTCACCTTCAATTAGTATTTGAGAGATGTCATTACTACTGCATCCATTTGAACCCACACAAGTACATATTTTTCATTAGGTTTGGCCGTCTTTTAGGATTCTTAGTCTCTRAGCATGGGATCATGGTGGATCCTATRAAGGTTGAGGAAATACTTCAATTTTCTCCCCCACGCAACATTCAACAACTTCAGGGTTTACAAGGGAAGGATAACTTTTTGCGTTGGTTCATAGTGAACTATGCCAATTTAAGTAAGGGTTTCATGCGTCTTTTGAAGAAGGATACTCCGTTTATATGGGATGAGCGAGCCTAGTAATCCTTCAATGCTCTTAATAAATCCTTGGTATCAATGCCTTTGTTGAAGCCTCCAGACTACAGTAGATACTTTTTTCTTTATATCACCGCGTCTGAAGGGATGTTTGGTATGGTTCTGGTTCAGGTGGATGATGAGTTCCATGAGCACATTTTCTACTATCTCAGTCGAAACTTAGTCAATCCTGAACTTAATTACTCTCATGTAGAAAAACTAGCCTTGGGTGTCGTACATGTAGTTCAAATATTACGACATTATATATTACTTTGAAAAACTACCATAGTTACATATATCAATCCATTTCGATATTTTCTTACCAGGTGTATCATAAAGGGAAAATAAAATAAGTGGATTATTATTTTGCAAGAGTTTGATCTCGATTTTGCTTCGACAAAGTCTAAGAAATCACTAGCTTTTGTCAAGTTTATATTAGACTTCCCTAGACTAGATGAGGAAATTATTCATGATGATTCGTTCATGGATGAACATATATTCCTTATCTTGTCTTCAGACCCTTGGTATGGAGACATTCTAATTTATCTTCAAACCTTGAATCTATCCCAACATCTGTCGAGAGACGATCGACGACATATATGTCATCAACCAAAAAAATACCTTATCATCCTTGACACTTTGTATCGTCGAGGAGTACATAATATTTTGCGTCGTTGTTTGAATCATGAGGAAGTTGAGTCATTTCTCAATGAATGTCATAGTGGGGCTTGTGGTGGTCATCTATCTGGGCTTGTGACAACCCAAAAAAATTTGCGAGATCGTTATTTTGAATGTCAATTTTTAAAGATTGTGTTGAAGTGGTCATGAAGTGTCACCCTTGCTAGGTGTTCGCTTGGAAAATGTACTTGCATCTAGCCCCTCTTCACCCAATCATCACCTTCGGTCCCTTCACCAAGAGAGGGGTAGATTTTATGGACTGTAACCTAGCTTCGGCTGGGGGAAATCAACATATTATTGTGGTTGTGGATTACTTCACTAAATGGGCAGAGGCCATGCCTACCATTAAATCCGATGGTAAGACCACAACATTCTTCGTATTCAACCAAATTATAGGCCGATTCAGAATCCCAAAAGATATTGTCACTGATCATGGTAGTCACTTTCATAATGAAATGACTAAGGAGTTAGCATCAAAACTAGGGTTTAAGCATGGTCATTCTTCCCCTTATTATCTCTAGGAAAATGGAGAATTAGAGGCTGTGAATAAATATCTCAAGACCATCTTGAAAAAAACTATCAGCAAGAGTAAATCCAACTAGCATCTAATGCTTTACCCTAGGCTCTGGGAATATTGAACCTCGATAAATACTTCTAGCTGTTTTTGTCCTTTTCAGTTAGTACATGGCGTGGAGTCAATCCTTCCGATTGAATGCGAAATACCTTCCCTCAAACTAGAAATTAAGCTCCTACCTGACACATCTGATCTTGAAGAAATCCTTGTGTACCTAGAGTGTCTAGATGAGCAACGTCGAGATGCCTCTACGACTATCGAAGAGAATANGTGAATAAATATCTCAAGACCATCTTGAAAAAAACTATCAGCAAGAGTAAATCCAACTAGCATCTAATGCTTTACCCTAGGCTCTGGGAATATTGAACCTCGATAAATACTTCTAGCTGTTTTTGTCCTTTTCAGTTAGTACATGGTGTGGAGTCAATCCTTCCGATTGAATGCGAAATACCTTCCCTCAAACTGGAAATTAAGCTCCTACCTGACACATCTGATCTTGAAGAAATCCTTGTGTACCTAGAGTGTCTAGATGAGCAACGTCGAGATGCCTCTACGACTATCGAAGAGAATAAATGATGTGTTAAGGTTTAGTATGATAGGTTTTTCTGTCCTCAAGAGTATGCTGAGGGTGACTTGGTTCTCTTGTATGACCTAGCCAAAGAACCATTCGGGGCAGACAAGTTCAACCCCATGTGACATGGTCTTTATATTGTGCGATGTGTCACTACTACATATGGGCAGATTATTCCATGAAATATTTCCAAGTTTCCATTATTTTCATTTTTTAAAAATTGGGCGGGACTTTCGTTGCTATTGCCACGAACGTTCGTCGCTATAGTGACGATTATTTCCTACCTCAAAAAACATTTGCTAACACACATGGCTAGCAACGACTAGTTGACTTTTTGCGGGTCAACTTAGGCATTTTCATCGCTATATCGACGATAGTCGATCTATATATACCTGACTTTAAGAGACTTTGCAACAAATTTGCTATAGTTGTGACACTGTTCATGGATTTTGTTTGAGCTGTTTATTTTTTTCGTCACCCACCGGTTTAACAAATCCAATTCTCAATCTACATAGCTCGGATTTTGAACTTGCAAGGTTAGTATGTTTTTTTATTTAGGTTAGAGTAGTGTGATTTAGTACACACTGCTCTAAAGTAAAAATTGAGGCATATCGATGTTAATAGTTAATCGATAATAATAAAAAAAAAGCATGTCAAAATTTCTTAGAAAAAATAATTGTGAGGATTGTAGGTCACTGTAAATAAACATATCATAATTGAATGGAGTAGCTAAAATATCATGAAGGAGTAGCTAAAATATAAAAAATTGACAACTTACTATTTGGTATGGTGTAGGTAAGACAATTACTTGTCAGTACAATGATTTGTCACTATGAACAAAAATGACATGAAGCTTGCTCGATTAAGAGTGACATTAGAGGCGAGGGGCGATGTTAAATGTTATTTCCCTTGCTATGATTGCATGGGCTTGCAAAGAAGAAGACTTTTAATAACAACAACTGAAAGACATTGTAAGGAGAAGGGGCATGCCGAAGGAGGTTATGAATATTGGCCCTTGGTAAGAGGATTCAATATTTAATGTATTCTCTGTAATAGTCAGCATGTCATGAAGTTTAGTAATATTTCATATCATTTTTTTTATATTTTCTATACACACTAACTTTTCTACGTTGTTTTTAAATATATAGACGATGCCCCCAAAATGTCGATGATCTGGATTTTATGAGAAGAATGAAATGACTACAAATTATTAACAGGTTCTTGACACAAAATAATAGAGATACAATAAAACTGGTTTTCTATTGAATAAGGAAATAAGCTGAAACTGTAAAATGCAGCAGAAACAAGATTGCTGGAATGGTGGCGGCTTATCTCTGAGAAGAGATGTGACAACTATGCTCATTTGCAAGAAGATGATTACAATGAGGCTATGAAGGACTTTTTACAATAAAAAGAAATTCCCAAAACCCTAGACATCCAAAAACCTAACCCTAGGAGATGAAGCGCCAAAAATCATGTGGGCCCCGTCTGGGTAAGTTAGTACATCAACTTCCCAGGGTCGTAACTTTTTCATACGATCTTTGTTTTAGGCGTATGATATCCCATTGGAAAGGTATCATTGAGGATATTCATTTTGGGGGCTCAATCATTCCTTCAACTATAATTGAAAAGCTTGATTCCGAAAAATCTTCATTTAGGCCCTTGAAATGGCCCTAGAAGTTAAAACTGCTAAAAATAGTAAATTGCCAAAATTGTCAGAAAACTGTTTTGAGCCAGTTGGAAAAGGTGGGTGGCCACTGATATCCACCTAGATCAGTCAACCTCCAGAGATTTATTTTCCAAGTACTAGCAGAAATACTCCTTTACATGGTGATGAACTTCGAGATGAGAATATTGAAGCTGTTGATCAAGTTATTAATGATGATATGGATGGAGATAACGTTAGTGATACAAATAAGGAATACAAGATACATAGATTGATCCAAGGCACATTTACTCCAATGGATGAGGAAAAATAGGATGACAGTCATGATGTTGATCCTCTACTCGAGAAGTCACGTCAACCTCTTTATGAAGTCTCAGCAAAAAATATTCTATCTGTTATATTTTT
>JASDQU010509052.1:0-10281 GCA_032191745.1 Picea mariana | reverse complement strand
TTGTCTTGTTAACATTTCATTTATATAGCATACTTGGGATTAGAGTTGATTTCTACATTTTATTCCATATGTTGTGGTTTATCCCATGCCATAGAGATATTTATCTTGTAACACTTGTGGGAAAACCTCCACTCAAAGTACAATGAATAAAAAATAATAAGGAGCAAAAGGCAGTTTCTAAGCAACCGTGTCCTTCACTCCAAACAGACCTTGCAAATGTGCAAGTTTATGATAGGTGAATATTTTGTTGAAGATGTATATATATGTACAGATCCGATGAAGTAGATGCATTAGTGAGATTTACACATATAACCACTTTATCTTATTTTAATGAAGAATATATGAATACCATACCATGTGAAGTTTAGATGAAACTTTGTAAATCGCACGACCATTTTCGGAAAAAACACTGAAAATTATTTGATTTTAAAATACTCATAACTTCACTTCCCAGACTCCATTTCGAATAATTTTTTTTCAAACTGGGTATTTTTCTGAGAGGAATTAAAATATCAAATTTGTTTCTGCAAATTTTTCTTATAAAAATTTATAATGGAATCTGAAATGTGCGCCACCCTTTTTTCTTGAAAAATATATGATTTGGAGGAGACATCATCTCGAATGTCTGGAACAAAAATATGCATAAAAGTCTCTACATGTGGATCCTACGATGAATGCATGGTGCATGAAAGAGTGTATACATGTGGCTCATGAGATTCATTCATGATATCTTCTGCATGTGATTCATTAAAAAAAATATGAAATGGAGTAGACATCATCTTGAATGAATGGAACAAAAAATTGTGCAGATACCTGTGTAAAAGGATCTTCAATGAGAGGCTTGATATTTCGATGGATTTTATTCTATCTCTATCTTGTCAATATTCTTCATGCAATCTCCACAATCATCTTTATTCTCGAATAGAACCTCCAATCTAGTCCACAGTTTGTTTGAAGTTGAGAGTGATTCCACCTCTACATGATATTGTAGTTCAGGAGAAATAGACATGGAGATAAAAAGGACAGCCATGTCTTTTCTATTAAGAAAATAATTTTTCTCATCTGCAGAATCAGAATTTAATTCTGTTTCTAATCCACGATGATATCGGTGGCCACTCACATATTCCATTGGATCAAAGAACAATTTTCATTTTGGCATTTTTTTTCTAGTTTTCGGGTCCTAAACTTTTGGGGCTATTTTGAGGCCCTAAAAAACATTTTTTGGGTGTGGCACAATCACACTCTAGAATTTAGCTAGAGTGTGATGCCAACAAGTGTATTCCTCAAATATTTCTTTCCAATGAGCTATCATGCGCCTAAAATGGAGATCGTATGCAAAAGTTACGACCTCGGGAAGTTGATGTACCAACTTACCCCATCAGGGCCCACATGACTTTTGGCGCTTCATCTCCCAGGTTTAGGTTTTTGGATGTTTAGGTTTTTATCATTTATTATTTATGTTAAAAAGGCCTTTGGAGCCTCATTGTAACCATCTTATTGTGAATGAGTGTAGCCATCACATCTCTTCTCAGAGATAAGCATCCATCATTCGAGCAAGTTTGTTTAAGTCTGCATTTTTATAGTTTCAACATATTCTCTTTACTAATAGAAGTCAAGTTTTACTATATCTTTGTGTATTTATCTTCTATACATCTATATTCCATTTCATTCCATTTATAAATATGGATTAGTTTCCATGGTTATTTGGTACAAGCCTCTTCTTCTGAGAAGAAAAAGAATCTTTGGATTCCAATCAAAATACTTATGAGGTGTGAGAAGTATTTTCGATGAGCAATACATCTTTTTTGAATGGATGTTCCTCTGGAAACTGCAAATAAAAATTATTATGTGTTTTCTCTTCACAATCAAGTCTTTGATACCATGCAAAGTTTTCACAATGAACCTAGCTAGTAGAAAAGTCCACAAACTTGCGAGAGAGAGAAGAGAGGAGAGAAAAATAATGAATTGCCTTAATTGTATTCCACACTCAAAGAGAGAATAATTTACAATATATATAGGCTACATGAGTAATTAATGCACCATAGTAGTGATATAGAGATGTGAGCACTCACTGACAGAATCTGGAGTGAACTTCCACCTACTTCTAGTTAATTGGCCATGTAATCATCATTTAATTAGCTAACCACTCAAGGTGATGATATCGAAGTATGCATGAAACACTTGGTGATAATACTGAGGTTTCCATGCAAGACTCCACTCAACTAGTATAACTGAGGTGTAACTGACTCAAGACTAAAGAGGATGTGATGCCCTCATCTAGGGGATAATATCTCAAACCAGGGGTGCCCTCAACATATACTATTCATCCTAGGAAAAGAAAATGCTATGTGAGTGTGTAATATCTCCAACAATAGGTTGTGACAGATCAAGTGCAATTTTTTCTAGCAAAGAACCTTTCTTATCATTCCAAGAAAAAACATATTAATGTGCAATGCCATTTCGGTAGAGACATGTTGAACAAAAGAAAGTGTTGTTGGAGAAGTTTGATACCTTAAAAAATGTTGCAAAGTATTGACAAAGTCTATCAGTACTAAGAAGTTCTCTTGGTGTAAAGAATCAATGGGCATAGTTTTCCTTATTAGACGATTATATGAGTGCCTTGTGTCTGACACCAATTTTGCAAAGAATACAAAAAATGGGAGAATGTTGGACATGTGTTGTACTCCTTGTAGGTATACTTAGTCTCATCCCAATACAAATGGGGTCTAAGAGAGTGAACGGGGATAGATCCTTAGAAAGAAAATTTTGGGCACAATTTTGGTTCATTTTATACTTTTTTGACCAATGGTTTTTCATCCCATTGTAAACTATTTTTAGTTAAGGAATTAGGTTTGTAATCTAATTTGATTTAATGAATTAGGGTTTTTGCATCCGTTGATATGACCCTAAGGAGGGGAATATATGGGGTTAAATGTGAATGTAAAGTGTAAATGTATATGTAATAGGTTCAACCTAATAATAAAAGGGCCATAGGTGCAATGTGTGAATATGTATATATATAGATCATGCAATGATTATTGATGACATGTGATTTGGATGTATGAATGTATTGGGGTATTTGGAGGAGGTTTTCCTACTCTTTAAGGACTTATTGGGTAACTTGTCTCTTGTCTCTTGGAGCTTTGATCCACACCCATATTTGGTGTACATGGTGTGTAATTCTGGTTTCTTATGATTATTAAGCATTTGGTTCATAACATTTGGTACTAGAGCTTATGATCCTAGGGTCTCTCTCTTCAACAAGTCATCTTGGAATTTTCACTATAAATGTTTTTATGTGAAGTTTGAAACTATGAAACTTTCAATATATTGAGGATACTTATTGAAGTACCTATGTTAAAAAATCCATACTTTAGATAGCTTTAATTTTTGAGATATAGCCTATGGAAGTTATAGTTTTTTTACTAGTCTTGAAATTAGCCTCAACCGAGTCATCTTGGAATTTTCTCTATAAATTGTTTTTGGTGAAGTTTCAGAATGTTAAATGTTCAGAATTTTATAGAGATATATCCAAGTAACTTTGGTATAAATTTTTATTTTTGAGATGCTATAATTTCATAAATACAAGCTGTGGAAATTAAGGTTATTTTACTAGTTCTAAAACTAGTCTCAAATAGGGGTTCTTGGTAGAAGTGTCATATTTGAAGCTTGGAAAGTCCAAATTAAGTGTCTCTAGTTTCTTTGGAAAGAAGAAAGATCATAGTATTTTTGTTAAATTTTTTATAATCATACATGAAATATTGGACATGTGGCATTCCATAAATGTTTGTTATCTGGAAAGGTCCAAGAATCAACAAGTTTTGGGAAAGTTACCATAACTTTCACTTGGAACGTCAAATTTTAGTTAGAATCATGGCATTGTAGAGAAGACATATTAGAAATTTTAGACTCGGGGTTGAAATGTTAGAGATACATTGGGAAAAAGGTTGTCTAGAAAGAAAATCCTTAAAATTATGGTTTTAAAAGGTATGTTAACTTTAAACTATCATAACTTTTGATTGGGATGTCTGATTGATGTGATTCGAAAGTTTTTGGAAAGAGAAAACATAGGATATTATATCCATAAAATGTTAATAATTATATTTTATCATTATTTATAATATATTAATGTTATAAGTTGAGGGTTGTGGTGAAACCTTAATTAATAATCAATGGAAATACCTATATTTCATGGAGACAAAGATAAAGATAAAATACATCCCATGGAATGGTTTAATATGATAAAGAAAACTAATTTGAGTCCTATTTTTGCAGGTAATCATTTTTATGGTGAATCTTGGGAATGGTGGATCAATATTGATAAAGATACTAGTTGAAACATAACATGGGAATTATTTGAAAAAATATTCTCAAATAGATGGATCAAGGATATAAAAATGGAGGAGATGCACTAAACTGGAGTAGAATGAAAGGAATAAAAAGAAAAAGTCTCCAAATTGCATAAAGATAATGAAGAATGAAGAAAATATATTATTAAGAAAGATGATGATTTTGCTAAGATGAAATCCCTTAATGAATCACACATTAAAGGGGTTAATAAATTAAATAAAGAAAATATTAGCAAAGTAAAGTTGTAAAAGGATGCATCAAGGAAGAATTGAAAAAGAAAGATGGAGAAATAAAAAAGTTAAGTAAGCATAATCAATAAATTCTTACTGATGTTAAGAAGGTGAATTTGTTTTTATAGGATTTTGAATCAAAGAAGAAGGATGAAGATATTACCACAAAAATTGAAGAGGATACTATGAAAGAACTTGAAGAAGAAATTTGCAAAAAAATTGAAGAATCCCTAAATACTTATGAGGTAAAATTAGAAATGAAATCTAGAATTGAAGGACATATGAATTTGATATATGGGGTCACATTGTAGCTTTAAAAGGAGAAGAAGACAAGATTCAATAAGGTCACTAAAATATAATTGAAGAATTTGAACTCCATCCAGAGGACATACATGCTAAATATAATGGTATTATATCTATGACTAGAGTAACAAAAGAGAAAGAAAATATGATAGAGTATTCCATTTCCTATGAAAATAAGAAAAATGGAATGGGTGTGTAGAGTGAAGGAAAACCATCAAATGTGACACTATATCGACACCCTCATTGTCAGGAAAGATTTCAAGGAAGACAAGAGGATCAATAACAACATTATCAAGGAATAATATGAAATACTCATCAATTTTCTTGGAATAGGGCATCACAAAACCATTCTTCAACAAGCTATTATCAAAGACCAACAACTACTACAAATTGGAGAAGTTACAACAACAATACATGGAATCAAAGGAAAGGAAATTATGCAACAAAAAACCATCAAGGATTAAGATGCAAAAGAATTGATTTTGGATGGATGGATCATCATTAATGGAAAGAAGAAAGCAAGAACATAATAAAACCATATTACTTGGTTTTATCACATGTAAAATCTTTAACTTCAAATCTTTGAGGATGAAACGTTTTGGAGGGTAATATGATATGGCCCCAAGGGGGAGCATATATGGGGTTAAATGTAAATTTACATGTAATAAGGCCGTCCTAATAATAAAGGGGCAACATGCACAATGTGTGAATAGGTATATATAGAGATCATGCAATGATTATTGAGAACATGTGATTTGGACATATGAATGTATTGGGGTATTTGTATGAGGTTCTCTTATTCTTTAAGGAGTTATTGCGTAACTCATATCTGTTATCTATCTTGGAGTTGTTCTCCATGCTCATATTTGGTGTACATGGTGTGTAATTTTGGTTTCTTACGATATCTTAAGCATTTGGTACATAAAAACTATGGAATACCTAAATATTCTATTGTGAATGATGAAGTTAATACAATGATATAGAGAGAGGTGCAACACCTAGTTAGGTTAGTTTTCCTAGTTAAAGGTTTCTAGGGTAAATCTTGTGCATATTGTGTGAAGCTGAAATTGTTATTGTTATGTTTTATATTATGTTAGTATTGCACTTCTTGCCTAGGTCTACCAAACTCATCATAAGGTAGTGTAGGTTAGGTCTCCATGGGTCTTCACAATATCACTTTTGTAGTGTTGTAGTAAATTCTTTAGGGAATGAATCTCGTTAGACAAATCATATCAATAGAAAGATAAACCATAATATGCCATGATTCCTAAACTAGTATAGAGGCGAAGAATAAGGGATAAAATATTTTTTATCTTAGACCTGTGATGGAGTTGTGAATGAGACACGGGGGACTGAATGGGCATGGGAATTCACAAATCTCACACACATGAGAGCATCGACCTTTAGTGCTATGCACACAAAGGTTTAAATGATGTGAAAAATGATGGGAAGATGTTTTAATTTTCTTCCCAACCTCCTTGATTCGAAAGGACACAAAGACTTATAGGTTTCGAGTGAAATCACGGAGGCGGGTAACACTTTTGTGACAATCAGATCTTGAAAATTCCAATTTTTTTTTTTCGGTCGAACTAATATTATTTTTAGGCTAAAAGTTATTGTTTTCGGCCGAACTAGTTTTCGGCTGAAAAGTGAAATGTCAAATCGAACGGTGCAGTAATGACACCCTCGATTTGCATGTAAAAATTTATTCGGACATATATTTTCCATCCGACAATATGTTTTCGGTCGAAAGATATTCCGATCAAGCGCTCTTTCGGCCGAAAGATTATTTATATATCAACCACACATCGAATTTGTTACGTTTTCGAACTTTGTTGGAGTTTGTTTCTGTTTTTGAGTGTCTGTGAGCATGAGGTCATGAGCATGAGCGTTTTTGAGTGTATGTGAGCGTGAGGTCGTGATGGCACAGGTCGTGTAGGCGGGCGTTTCTGAGCATCTGTGGGCGTGAGGTTTGTGAGCGCAGAGGTCGTGTTGGCAGTTGGCATCATTGGGGCGCCGAGCCCCAGGTATTTCTCTGACCCCTGTATTGTTATGTAGTATTTAGTTTTAGTTTTAATTTTTTTTTATGTATTGTTAAATTTTAATATTAATTTTCAATTTATAATTAAAATTTATTTTCTTGGCCCCTTTTACACAGTAATTAAAATTCGAGTTACACCAAGTAATGGAATTCATGAAAATGTTTATTTGTTATTTTTTTATATATGCGGAAATCAATAAGAGTCAATCGAGACTCTATATTAATTTTCAAAAGAAATAACTTAGAGTCAATCGAGACTCTGTATTAATTGTCAAAAGAAATAAATCTGAGATCAATAAGGGAAAATTGAAACTCTTGTAGGAGTTGACAATTTATATAATTAAGAATTGATTAATTATATAAATCAATTCTTATTATATTATAGACAAATAATCATACTCAAAAATTTTAAGAAAAAAAAATAAGAAATAAACTCAAATATAGTTGATTACACTAAAATAAGTCAAATATAGTCAAATATTGTCAGCGAGATTGGATTTGTAAAATTTGGTTATGTAACTAAATCAAGGCTAGTTTAGATTTTCATTTTGTACAAATTTCATGGTGAATAAGTGCAACTTTGTTAAAAATTTAAACATTTCTAAAAGTCAAGTACAAAGACATAGTAACATTTCAAAAAGCAACTAAGCAACTAAACTGCTTTGCATTCCTTTTGTAAGTTCCTTGGTTAATTTAACTTTTCCTCATAGCTTTGCACCTTAATCTAAAGGTGTAGTAAGACCCATAGCCGAAATCATCTCGCTAATGCGATTGCTTATCACTTACCTTACATGAAAGGATTGAAAACTTGAGAACATACTCATATTTTGTTCCTACATAGCACTTACCTTACATGAAAGGATTGAAAACTTGAGAACATACTGATATTTTGTTTCTACAGTGTTGTGTGTACATGCCAATTTATATGTGTAGCATTACATGCCAATTTATGTGTGTAGTATACCTGTTTTTCATTTTTTTATATTTTCTGAGTATATTTGGTTGAAATTAGAGGAAAAATTGTTGAATCTGTATATTGTTTTTTTATATTTTCTGAGTATATTTGTTTGAAATTAGAGGAAAAATTGTTGAATTTGTATATTGGAATGGTTTTTTTTTTTTTGGTATAATCCTAGTATTCTTCTATGAATTTTCAACAAGTTGAATTCATTTCTACATTCAGAAATACAATTTAAACAAAAAAACTTATAATTTCTTGAAAATTTATATTGCTTGATTTCGAAAAAAAAAACAAAAGCCTAAAACAATTAAACAACACCCAATTTATATGAAAAATATGATCCAGTTATGAACCTAATTTGTTAAGGACTCCACTATTTTGAGACCAAAATTGTTATAGATGGAAGGAATGCACTAATAATGGGCTAATAGCCTAATAGTAGGTTTAGCATAATAACATCATAGAAAATCATCAAAAGTTATAACAAATTGGAGAACATAAGTAAATAATATGAACTGTAACTGAAAATTCTATATAATCTGCTATCAATTGAGGCTCAGATACCATTGATGTGAGCCATCCAGAATTCTGCTATAATAATTTATTAATTTATAACTGAAATCAGAAAAAAATAAAAAACTAAAAATCCTAGAACTAGATCTGAAATCTGGAAACTAAAGCAAACCAAAAATATGAAACTAACAAGTCACTAAATGTAGTAATATCTTGAACATATTTAGGAGTACTGACACCAAATAGATGAACAATAGTAACAACAATGAAATACCAGAGGCTTTGGCCATAATTGAACATAGATTTTCGAGAGAAGAAGTAAATCTTAGCAGGACATGTTTTCTAGTTGAACTTCATATAACCCAGAAAAATAAGTACATTGAATATAAACTTGCTTGAGAAGGCATGGACACTAACTCTGTTGCAATTCAAGAGTAGTCCTGGCCCGAACAATCTCTTCCAGACTACCTACAGTAGCATGCTTCAAAAGGCCCCTACTCTAATGGATAAGAGCCATTTTATAGCTAGTGATCCCACTTTTTTTAAGAGAAGAGTTACAATCCTTGACAAGTGACACTTATGAGTGGAACGTGACAGATGAATTCAAAGGCTTTCAATTTTGACAGCCATTTTTAACCTCACAAATGCCTATCATTATGAAGACTTATCCTTTTCCATTACATAAAGGTATCATTCAACTACACTTTCTTTCAAAATACTCAGAATTGTTTCTTATTTTCTCAACTCTTCCATAGTCCCAAGTTGGTGAATTCGATTACAATTACATTTCCATATAATTGTCAATATTTACTTTCAACATGTAAACTATAAATTTTTATTATATCATAGGTAATATATTTTAATATTATATTAATGATAATTTATATAATAAAAGTAATTCTCTTTTATTTTATTGAAAATATTGTAATACTTGAATATCATGGCCAAGTTTATATATGTAATATTAGAGTATCATAAGTTTCTTACAAAGTTTAGCTTACAAAGTATCTTACAGTGCCTTGTTTACCATTAAATTATATTAAAACTCTTTCATAAGTTATGTTGTTTTCAATCTTTTTGCACTTGATGCTACAAAACATTGGTTGTAGGTTTTTAATAATGTGAATCTAGATTATAAAATATATTCAAAATATTTTGATGATATTAAATATCAAGGTTGTATGGTTTCAATAATGCAAGTAGATTATAAAGTATATTCAATATTGAGGATATTGAAAGAGTTCTACACATGAAATGATGTTCTTATTAGATGAGATTCTCATATTATAAATAAAATCAATTGGATACTTTGATCTATAACACCTTGAATACCATTGCACCACTTCTCAACAAGTGAATGCATATGGTATGTTTGTTGTGTGTACAAGGAAGAATTCCTTCAATCCCTTAGGCACCTTTCATTTACGAATGCCAATTTTCCCAAGGAGACAATTCCTTTGATTGTTGACGCAAGGAAAATGACATGGAGTGTATTTCATCCAACCACACTACTTTGGGCATGGATGGCCCTATATTGTATTTGATTCCCAGATATATGCTCCCTTAGTTATGGCCTCAAACAAAAATTTCATTCAAAAACTCAATGATTAATATTATTATGTAATTCATGCCAAGTTTTTCATTTTTCTGTGTTCTTCATTTTATAACAAGAGATAGAAATATTCATTGCCAAGAGTCATTTATAGTTGGACTAGATTGACAAAACACATATTGAAACCATCTAGTGAGACCTAATGATAATGGGTAAGTAAATCTCCCTCTATGCTTCACATGTCCTACATATTGTCATGAGTCTTGGTCACATATCTGTGTAAGATATGAGTGACCTACTTGTGTAGTAAATTGCTCAAAAAGGAACTAGT
>JASDQU010509051.1:91487-127830 GCA_032191745.1 Picea mariana | reverse complement strand
ATCAAGCAAGCCAAGAAGGATAATAAATTATCACCAAAGTACTATGGCCCTTATAAGGTGTTGCAAAAGATTGGTACTATGGCATACAAATTGGAGCTGCCTGCATTTTCACGAGTACACCCAGTTTTCCATGTTTCATGCTTAAAGAAGGTTATAGGCGACAAGATCCCAGTTCAAACTATATTGCCAGAACTTGACGAGGAATGAAAAATCATATTGGATCCTGAAGCCATCACTGACACAAGAATTTGCCAACTGAGGAATATATCCATTTCAGAGTATCTCATTAAATGGAGCAAACTACCAGCTGAAGATTCTACTTGGGAAGATGAGTCTTTTATACAGAAGCATCCAGAGTTACTCAAGCGTTGCGGACAACACTTGTCTCAAGGGGAGGGGCATGTTAAGCCCTAATATTGGCTCATTACCCCTTAATTGGGGCATATTAGATTAGTAATGTTATTTATTACCCCTTAATTGGGGCATATTAGATTAGTAATGTTATTTTATTTATGTCAGCTTTAGGCCATTAGTTGTAATTATACCTCCTAGTCTCCTATATATACCAAGGAGACATTTTCATTTTGAATCATCTTGTACTTGAACATTTAAGTGGGGTAAAAGGAGGTTTCCCCCTCGAAGAGGCCTATTATCTGAAATTATCTCTTTTTCAAGGTGTTGAGTACTTTTCCTGAGGTTTTTCTATGCTTTATTGATGTTTGGTTCTTAACATAAAATCCAGCTACCATTGAAGGGAAAATTCACTTTGGACGATCTCCAAGCCATTGTTGCCTCATTTGATTCCACAAAATAAGAGCATGATTAAGAAATTCATTGTTATTTTCATTTGTATTGGTGGCCTAGGAATAATAATTTTGGTTGGATGCACTTATTGTTGACACGCTTCTCTGAAGACTATTGAAGTTCAAGTCCATATGAGATGGACAAGAGTACAATACAATCACAAAGAAGCTAGGTACCTTAAGCTTCATCCCTGAACTTTCAACCACTTTGAGGGCTCGTCACAACAATGATTGGAGTTGGTTTTGCATAGCCTTCAAGACAACCACCCATTAAAAAAGAGTAGAATTGCATTGCGCCTTCTTGTGAAGTCTTATAGAGAGAGTTCTTGGTTGGTCTAGGTTGTGGATATGTCAATTTATTTGATGTCATGTTAGAAGAAAAAACATACTTGGTACATATTGTTGGTGTCGACATTTGTATTTTTGTAAATTACTTGTACCTTTTGAAATTAAATTACATTGTAAATTGGTGCACTTTCGGTAGAAACCGATACCCTTTCATCTGTTGAGTTTACATTTTTAAGTTTGATTGTTAAAGGGTGGAGTTGCAAGAAACCCTGTGAGGTCATCTTTAAAATGGCTAGACTTGAGGAACTGTTAGAGTTACTAAACACCCTAATCCTCTCCTCTGTGAATAATACAGTCATCACTGACAAATCAACTCTGTAGTCTGTTGTGACTTGCTTGCAAGTTTTTCAAGCCAAGGAAACACTACTGCAAACTCAAAATTGACTTCTTCACGATGCACTTGAGAGAAAGAATCTGCAACAACATTATGAACCCATCCTTGTTCTGAACCCTATATTCAAATATGATGAAGAAGATGAGGTTGATTCATACCAAGAACCAACACAAGAACAACTCAATGAGCCAACTTCATTTTCATGTATATATCAGCTTCCTCTTTCCAAGCCAATCATCAGGCCTTGAGATGAAATCAAGAATAATAGATACAAAACCGATATCAAATATGAAAAGGATGTCACATTTCATAATCCAGATTACAACAAACCGATCTAGTTTTAGAGTGTTGCACTCCTTCAAGAAAGTTCAGTTTCACCTACTCCAGTTTAAGAGAAGATTTCAATATTCCAACATTGTCAGTGAGTTGGCCACATAAAATATTAGTGCTTCAATCTTCATCCTTGCGAACATTTTGTACAACAAAATCATCCTTCAGATAATTGTTTCAAATGCAAGGCAACTGCAAGAGTAAAGAACCACTACGTGTGGATTCCTTCTTGGCGATGGTCATCAACAATCAAAAAGATATGTTAGTCATACCAATGAATTCACTCTCGAGTATTGATGCATCTTATAGTGAAAACATAGTTAACTCTACATAGTTCTCGTTTTTTTGGGGGTCCAATTTTTTACCCTGTTTTTAAAAATGGTGCTACCATTAGCACCCCCTCTCCCTTTTTAGGTGTTTTTTTAGATATTTTAAATCTTTCGATCCACAATGTTTCCAATTTTTTTTCAATGCTTATTTTTCATCTATTTTCAAATTTTTCTATTTTTTTTATTCAATGATGTTTTTAGTCATTTTTCCATGCTTCTTTCAATCTTAAAAATATTTTTTACAATTTAGTTTTTTTAAGTTACGATTTTTCATATAATTGTGTCTCCTTAATTAATTTATTATTACATACTTTTAAAATATAGTGGAAAATATCATTTTTAACACATTGTTTACCTTTACTTCAATACATAGAAAAAAAAATGTAGTTAAATAACACTATTTTTAAATATTTAGCAAAAAAATTATTTTACTTAAGTTTCAGTTAAAATTGATGGGTTTTGTATTGTAAAATTGTTTTTAATATTTTTTTTTAAATTTTGGGTTTCTTATTCTTTCCTTATTGCTTTTATTAAAATTCTTTTGTTTTCATTTAAATATTGTTTTTAAAAATATATTTTTTTGAATTTTTTGTCTTTTATGTTAATTTTAAAGTTTTAGTTTAGGATTTTTTAATATTTTTTATTTTAGACATTTTTTTTTTGTTGAATTTTGTTATTTTTTTTTGTCATTTTCAAGTATTTTTTGTTTTTTAAATTTACTTTTTAAAGGTTTTTTAACGGTTCTTTTGTACAATATATATATATATAAATTTTTTTTTAAATTATTGTTTTTGGAGGCAATTTTTTTTTTTTTTATATATAGTTATTTTTCTTTTTCACCTTGTTTTTTAATATATATATATTTTTTAATTTTAAAAATTGAATTTTGAATATATGTTTTTAAGTGTGTTTTTCTTTTGTTATTTAAAAAAAAAAAAAAAATTGAGAAGATTTTGTCCTTTTTATTTATTTATTTTTTAATGTAAATTTAAAAAATAAAAATTGTAAATAAATTTTTAAGTGACCATTTGGGGTCCAATTTTGGGTTGTTTATTTACGTAGGGATTTGTTGTCAATGTCACAATTTCAATTAGGTCGTAAAGAGCTATGATTTTCACGTTTAGGAAAAAACATTTTGTTTTATGTAGCATCACTTTTTGATTTAGGTGTTGATTTTAAGGTTTTTTCTGAGCTATTGTCCAAGTTTCGAAGGCCATGTTTGAAAAATGTTGTAATTTTGACCCCGTTTAAAAAAAGTGGTGCTACCAGTAGCACCACTTTTTTATTTGGGGGTTGATTTTCATGTTTTTTTATGCAAAAATATGCATTTTAAGGGCTAGAGTTCTCGTTTTGAGGTCACAGTTCTCGTTAAGTCGGTAACTTTGTTCGAACATATTTGCATCTTCTCACCTTGTTCTTGACAGAGGGGATCAACATCAACGATTGATAGTCAAGATTCCAGTTTTGAAGTCCTATCCGTCGAGCAAGAACAAGTGAGCATGAAAAATGAGAGAGATTGGTTTGTGGTTTTCCTTAAACCACCACTTAGTCGAAGGCCTACAAATTCTACTAGACAACGGTTTGTGGTTTCCCTTAAACTTCCACTTGGTAGAAGAATTCCAGCTTCTTCTACATCATAGTTTATGATCATCTTTAAACCAACATCAAGACTACTTCCAATCAGCAGAAGACATCAACTTCTAGCTAACTAAAGATATGCTCCAGGAACCATTGAACCTAGAGCATGGTTCCATAGTTTGTGGTCACCTTTAAACCATTGTTGAGGAAAAGATATGAATTGATCTTACTCAAGCATTTTCAGACTTTACTTGGCTAAAGCAAAGTAGACAGGAATATCACCCTATGTTTATAGCCAACAAAATAACATCCTAACATCATAAGTATTAATTACGAGTGCTTAGGCTAGTCTTTTATGAACAAAAAGCTTGCTAGAAATTCAATTTTTATGTAATTTTATGAATATATCAATTGCTGAAATAAATGTAAGAACATAAGTAAAGATACCAAGATGATAATCAAGATAGGTGAGATATAAAACAATCCTTTATTTCATTTCAATTCACCAAAGAGTCATTGTCTTTACAAAACTTCACACATAAATCTTGGACCAAAGTCAAAATTACAAATCCCCGATGGAACATACAAAAGGACCTCTGACAGAAAACCAAAAATGAACTCTAAAAGCTGGATCATCTTTCCATATATTGTTGCCCACTCGACTCTGCACAATAGCCTTTATCAGTCATGAAAATTAATTCACAAATAGATAAGTCTACACAGACTATCAAAGATAGATCAACACCTCTGAAGAACAAGTGTCTGAATGATTTGATTCAACCCTGAATATTGATGTCTATAATAAGACCTTGCTATCACAAAAGAGAATTAGGCTATGATGAATATATGAATGAATGAAAACTGAACTATCTCAACATAAACTCAAAGAGCAAACCTTAGCATGCTTTGTGCTTCTATCCCAAATATAACTCAAATAAATCGCTCGACCACTATACAATCCAAACGATAATGTATAGAACCATCACCCATGGCATGATCAACATCAATCCGAACCATAGAATAACCATTGTATTATCACTTTGCCAAAATGTGCCACCAAAATATCTACCGTGTGTATATATATAAAAATGTAATTTAACATTTATTTTGTATAGCCATTTCTTTGTTATCTAAGGTCTAACAATAATCAAACAACACTTTATGCATGTCGTATTGTAGAGCTATGTCACTTTTGCATCAGATTTTCCTCAAAATGCCTTTCTGCAATTTTCACTAACATATTGGTTGTGCAAGTGCGAGAAGAACGAATACCATAAATGAATAGCAGGTGGTAGTATCATGAAGGAACAACATCAAAAAGCTTAACTCATATCAATGACAACCATATTCTCATCAACCATGTGAACCTTTGTATCACATCGTCATAACATTGAAAATGAACAGATTTGATCTTCAAAATCTCAAGGGGTCCCACCTACTAGCATTATTTAGTCTTATAAAATAATAGGCTTTAGCAACACTTTGCGGACAAAACTTCGTTGACAATTTTAATCGTCAACAAACTGTCGACTCCACAGGAAAAAAAAATTGAACAGATTTGGGACTCATAAATCATGGTTTCATAGACCAAGAACATTAATTTTAGAAGATGTAACCAGAATAATTATGTAACAGGGGGAAGTGAACGAATTTAATGGAAAGATGACCAGGTATTTGGGAATAATTGATGAAAAGTGTTAAGTGTGAGGGGTTTTACCACTGTATGAATAATCATTCAACTGGAATACGCTCTTAACTTTCAAGGAGGAAAAATTATAGACTTTCTTTTAAGATCTCAATGGATGAAGAAATGGCAAGAAGAAGCGGGAAATAATCAATTCCTTGTAAGACAACAGTGGAAATATGTAACAATTTCAAGGCCCCTTCAGAGGAGACATCATAACAGCTGTGTAAGCTTTATTGTTATTGACTAACAATGCTTTGCAAGAGTGTTACTATGGCAAAATTGATCCAACATTCTAACTTGACCAAATACTAAAAGATGATAAAGACAAAAATCTCAACAGAAGTAAAAATGCAAAAATTAAAACAGCAGAAATAAAATGACAGAAATGAAAAAGTAGAGGGAAAACTAAAAAAGTAGAAAGGAAAGGAAGTAGTAAAATGAAACAAAACTAAACTTACTAAAATTAAAACCCAATTTATTATTTATGTACAAAAGGAAGGAAAATCATTCTTGGAATCAAGTAGGATGGCATTTTGCATAGAGAAATGCATCATTGATTTTAGATGTATGATTCATGAATTGATAGACGATGCATAAAGCATATTGGTCACCTTGCCAACCAACAATTGCATGTAGAAAGGGTAGTGTGCATGTCAAGATCGAGAAAAAGTGATTACCATCTTGCAAGATCTGTCAACCAACAAGACGAAATTTCGGCTTGATATTGGAAACATGCACATGATTAGTGATATTAGAATGATGGTTGGAAATTTTGATGTTGAGAATGGAGTTAATGGGCTCTTCGAGCGTTATGAGGTCATCATTTAGGATTTCTTGATTATGAAAAAAACTATCATGCATCGAGGGAGAGAATAAAGGATTTAAATGCATAGGAGTCCTTTTAAACTGATCATCATCTAAAGAAGTCATGCACACAAGGGAGACATGTATATCGTCATTGAATTCCTCAACCTCTTTGAATTGAAACAATGGGTTTGTGAAGGAATTCTGCGATGTAAAATATTGATTATTCTTATGAGAATTTTCAAAAGGAGAGCCAACAAATGAATCTATATGGCCTTTTGAATCCCCTCTTCCATATTCTTCAGGATAGTCATGAAAAATACAAGGGATAGTGCTATTCAATTCAAGAAAATCTTCCCTATCTGATTCATCCATTGAGAGTACTTCCTTAGACACAAGTTGATCTTGAGTGGGATATGCTTCAAAAAGGTCATCATTAAAGGGGAAGGCATCGAACAAGGAATTTTCAAAAGTAGTATTAGTAGGCATATCCATACAATAATCCTTACAATCCTCTGTGCATATGGCACTATGATATGCATGATTGTTCTCCTGCTGACCTATCGTGAAGAGAGAGGGATTAGTGTGATATTCATTTTTATCTTTTAAGAACAACCCGTAGGTTAATTGTTCATGAGGAAAATAGTAGAAGTCACATCGAGGAGGGTCAAGGACACTTTCAGGTAGAAATTCAAAGTGATGAAATATAGGCGAAGGGGTAAAATAGATAAGGAACTTTATAAAAATTGACTCTCCCATGAACTTTTGACTAGATACTATACGTCTAGACCAGTCTCCTGCTTTACCATGGAGGGAAAGTGGGAAAAAATTTGCATAGGTATGTATATCATAAACTCCAATAGATTGACAAAATCTAAGGAAATCATCAATATGGCTCTAAGAAGATTCCCATAAGTTACCCTCGAAAAGAGGACAACTAACCATTGATAATGAGCTCAAACTAGATCTATGCATGATCATGCAAGATAGGATTCGATAGGGCCATGAAAAAAAACAAAGAAAGAAAAAATTAAAAAAAAAAGATCATATAAACAAAAATACAAAGTAAACATACAAGAAACCAGGGAAATAAAGATAATGAGCTTTTTTATATTTTCCCCAGTACGGTCGCCAAATAAATGTTGAGGAAAAGATATGAATTGATATTACTCAAGCATTTTTAGACTTTACTTGGCTAAAGCAAAGTACATGGGAATATCACCCTATGTTTATAGCCAACAAAATAACATCCTAACATCACAAGTATTAATTACGAGTGCTTAGGCTAGTCTTTTATCAACAAAAAGCTTGCTGGAAATTCATTTTTTATGTATTTTTATGAATATATCAGTTGCTAAAATAAATGTAAGAACATAAGTAAAGACATCAAGATGATAATCAAGATAGATGAGATATAAAGCAATCCTTTATTTCATTCCAATTCACCAAAGAGTCATTGTCTTTATAAAACTTCACACAGAAATCTGGGTACCAAAGTCAAACTTAGAAATCCCCGATGGAACATACAAAAAGACCTCTGACAGAAAACCAAAACTGAACTCTAAAAGTTGGATTAGCTTGCCACATATTGCTTCCCACTCAACTCTGCACAATATCCTTTATCAGTCATGAAAATTAATTCACAAACAGACAAGTCTACACAGACTATCAAAGATAGATCAACGCTTCTGAAGAACAAGTGTCTGAATGATTTGATTCAACCCTGAATATTGATGTCTACAATAAGACCCTGATATCACAAAAGAGAATTAGGCTATGATGAATATATGAATGAATGAACACTGAACTATCTCAACATAAACTCAAAGAGAAAACCTCAGCATGCTTTGTGCTTCTATTCCCAATATAACTCAAATAAATCGCTCGACCACTATACAATCCAAACGATCATGTATAGAACCATCACCCATGGCATGATCAACATCAATCTAAACCATAGCATAACCATTGTATTATCACTTTGCCAAAATGCGCCACCAAAATATCCACCATATGCACATATATAAAAATGTAATTTAACATTTTTTTTATAGCCATTTCTCTGTTATCTAAGGTCTAACAATAATCAACCAACACTTTATGCATGTAGTATTGCAGAGCCAGGTCTCTTTTGCATCAGATATAGTATTTTTATTTTTTTCAAAATGCCTTTCTGCAATTTTCACTAACATATTGGTTGTGCAGGTGCGAGAAGAACGAATGCCATAAATGAATAGCAGGCAGTAGTATCATGAAGGAACAATATCCCAAAGCTTAACTCATATCAATGACAACCATATTCTCATCAACCATGTGAACCTTTGTATCACATCATCATAACATTGAAAATGAATAGATCTGATCTTCAAAAGGTCAAGGGGGTCCCACCTACTAGCATTATTTAGTCTTATAAAATAATCGGCTTTAGCAACACATTGCGGGCAAAATTTCATTGACAATTTTAATCGTCAACAACCACCATATTGGTTTGTGGTCTTCTTTAAACCACAATCATCATTTAGTTTGTGTTCATCCCAAAACCACCAGATTCAGAGAGCACATTTGACCATCAACAACTTCACACTTCAATATTTTAGTGGCCCACTTTCAGATATCAACTCTCATCTTGGACTCATATACACCCCTTTAGATTAAGGGGGGGAATGTTGGAAATGTAATCCGTCAGAGTTACTTTACTGGAGGAATATGAAGTGAACCATATTTGGGAGTCCAAGAGATGTCTTGGAATACGAATCCAAGAATCAACATCATTGTACTTATACATGTATCATATTCATGTTTAGTGCATCCACTCTTATATTATCTCATTAGTCTAATCGGTCCCATAGTTTTTAAAAGTGAAAAATTTAATGAGACAAATCTGAATGATGCAAGGAAGAGGTTGTAGTCATGGTCAAAGAAAATTACCATAGTATAGTCTTTTGAACTTGACTGTTTTGGGAAGGAAGATGAACTAGTATTACAAGGAAATTACACATCAAGAACATTGAGAATACAAGTTCATTATGAATTTCTCTAGTGTTGCTCCACTACCAACGAGCATCCATAGCCATGATGGAGTCACCTTGGTGTTACAAACCTTGCTCCGCTGCCAGCGAACGTCCATAGCCCCGACGAAGATACTTACATGTACCACATGAGATGGAATGCCTTTCCCCAAGCCCTTACCTATGTATCACAATTATCTTAAATTAGAGAGAGGTGGATGGGGGGATCCCATTTTCCTTTTAAATACATGCGAGATGACACCTATGAAAGTGAGATCTGGAAACTCGATTTTAGATGAGATAAATCCCTAAGAAACATACTCTGACTACTACAGATGCCTTTCTAAAACAATTTTCATACTTGTTAGTTTCAAACAAACACAAAATATGCTCTTGGATGTGACCATTAGCTCACTCTTGCTACATTTAGGAATGCAATGTGCATCTGCTAATGAACTATGTTCATCTATTGAATCTGAGTTAGAGTAATTCACAACAATGTTTCATAGAGACAGATGAAGTCTTGTCTAGAAGCCAAAATATATATTTCCAAGATTTTGATACCAATGACATCTTAAAATTTATTCAGATCCATGACACCAAGTTTTCTAAGAAGTCTAAGGTAAGAATCTTGAAAGAGAGAAAATGAACCCTAACTATAATCAAAATAAATGAAAATGCAAAGCAGAAAACAAAGCAAGTAATGTGCAAAAGTAAAACAAACAAAGTAAGAAACTAAATATAGGACAACATACTCTTTATTTATGTACAAGGGGAAGCTTCCCTAAAGGATAACTAATGTAATAATTAAGAATTTGGCCATTGGCAGGGAGGAGGTCTACATTCCCTTCAAGATTTTTCAATTGGTAGGTACTTAGGGAAATCTTCTCTTTGACTATGAAAGGGACCCAACCACAATTGTTGAAACTTTGAGTGGTTTCCTTTACTTCATGTGGATTTTCCCACTTGAGAACCAAGTCACCAATATGAAAGTCCTTTTCACTGGATTTTTTTATTATCAAACCAATGTTTAATAGTCTGTTGGTGAGCTTCAAATTTCATTTTAGATTTGGCACGACTCTCTTCTATTTTTAGCAAGGTATTGATGCACTTTTGGATGACAGGTCATTCTCTTCTGCATGACTACTGTGTGAGTTGAAGGGAAGGGAGATATATGTTTGAAGGGAGGATGGATTCCTCCCATAAATCAGAAAGTAAGGAGAACTCCCTATGGATTCTTTAGGAGTAACACAGTCAACCTAGAGGGAGTTGGATAATGCATTGTTCCAATTCCTCTACTGGTCAACTACAATTTGTTTAATGATACAAATCAAATTTTTGTTTGTGGATTCAACTAGGACATTTCTCTAGGGGTAATAGTTGGTTGCATATTTGAAAATGATCCCCTTCTCTAGATCATACTCAGTCAATTTCAACAATGAAAAATATATAGCATTATCAAATACAAGAGTGTTGGGTACTCCAAACCTGGTCATAATGCGTTGTTCCATAAAATTGATTACCACTTAATCATTTACCTTGGTTACCGGTACAACTTCCATCCAACGAGTGAAATAATCAGTGGCGGTTAGAATATACCTATGTTTCTTAGATGAGTGAAGATTGATCTCACCGATTATGTCTAGTTCCCACTGCTCGAAAGCCTCTTCGACCACAACATGTTGAAGTGGAACAACTGCCTTTCTCTCTCGTCCAACTGACTTCTGACAAATGTCACAACTTTGAGAGTAAGCATGGGCATCCTTGAATATTTTTGGCCAATAGTACCCAACTCTTAAAATCTTATGGCTTGTGGTCTCTCCATAAAAATGACCTCCAACTGGTCCATCATGCAGGTCTTTGAGGAATTTGTCGATGTCTTGCTTCTCAAGACATCAGAGAAAAAATACGTCATATTTTTTTCTAAACAAGATATCGTGAACCAATTGATATTGCATAGACTTCAATCATATTTCCCTTCTCTATTTGGCATTGATATGATCAGGGACAATTCCATGCTGAAGATAGTGTTTGATATCATTATACCACAAATTTTCGATTGATGGAACATAAGGATATTGTTGTGTATAGAGTGTTGGTTCCTCCTTCCATCCTTCTTCTTCTTCTTGATTCTCGACATCCATGGCCCTGGTTGCTAGCTTACAAAATCCTTGACCTTTAATGATAGTTGTTGGTTTGAACTCGAGGTCATATTTCTGTAAAGTGGTCATACATTTACCTCGTCTCTCACCCAGTTCCCTATGAACAAAGAGAGATCTAACCTCTGGGTGAGGGAAGATCACCTTGGTGTGATTTTTAGTATATAAGGTAGGAATTGTTTAATGGATTTATGGATGAAAAAATCTTGTTTGTCCACCAGTGGGTAATTCAGATCAACACCTTGAAGTCCAGTTCTCATGAATGCTATGGGGTATTCATTCCCTTGTTGGTCTTTTTGAGTGAGCATTGTTGCGAGAGAATGATATAAAGAGAATGTTTACAACAAAAAATATTTAGAAAAATATGGACTTTGAAGTGCAGGTGCAACCTCTATGGTGACCTTGATATTATCGAAGGCCTCCTTTTCAACAGATACCCATTTTAATTGAATGTATTTCTTTATGTATTTCCTTTTCAACAAAATTAGGAACACATCTTCTTACAAAATTAATTTTGCCGAAAAAAAATAGAAATTTAACTATGTGGGGGTGGGATCTGCATGATTTCTTTAGTGCGCTCTAGGTCAATGAAAATCCCATCCTTAGAAATAATATGCCCCAATAGTTTACCTTCTAAAACAACAAAGATGATTTTCTTAGGGTTTATGGTAATACCATATTTTCTACACCTTTCAAAAATTTGTTTCAGATGTTGCGGGTGATCATATCTTTGCTTGGAATACACTGTAACATCATCAAGGTAAATCACCATGATGTGACATATCAGACCTTTAAATGATATATCCATTTCCCTTTGAAAAGTAGCACCAATGTTGATTAGGACAAAGGGAATTATGTGATATGCAAGCGTTCCCCACTTCATCTTGAAAGTGGTCTTTAACCGGTCTGGTTCTACTACAAGAACCTGATTACAACCAAAAAACCCATCCAAAAGAGAGAACATTTGGGAACCCGAGATGAGTTGTAAAAATTTTTCCATGGGGGGAACGTGGTAATTGTCCTTGTCAGAAGCTCGATTTAAATTCCAGAAATACACACACAATATGATGTCCCCCAATTCTTCCTAACATGTACTATATTGGACACCTAAGTGGAATGAAGAACTTTAAATATAATTCAGGTGTCCAACCATTTCTTTTACTCATTCTGAATAAGTGGTTCAAGAGTCAGATGTATCTTCCTTAGCTTTTGCAGAAATGGTTTGACACCCTCTTTGATAGGAATAATGTGTTGCATAATACGAGTTTCATACATATTCAAGTCTTCTTATGTCCAATAAGATACATCTTGATACTTCTTAAACAACTATGTAAAGGTATGTTTCTCTGCCTTCAAACAATAAGTGCCTAAATTGATGAACTTGGGATGTTCATGAGTGCCTAAATTCGCTAGAGCATGCATAATGGTGGAGTTGTTCATCTTTGGATTCATAGGTGTTCTGAAACTAGTTTGTAGATCAAACAAATTTTCAAGCAATAACACACCCCTCAGGATGCAATTAGCTTTTATCTTGCTTGCTTCATCCCGATAATCCTGAAGATTTTGTTTGTGTACTTCATCATCTCTCACTGAATCTTGAAATATGTCAGCGCTGGTAAAGAAATATACAATATGAGGATCATCATTGAACACTCTCCAGTTTGTGACGTTGTCGAGGATGGAAGGCCTGGAAACAATTTCAACAAGAAAACCATTATTCAAGGGTGTGAATCTAGATGCTGCATTGTCTAAAGAATCAACGACAACATTTTGGGAATGAGGTATAGCAACAATATTAAATTCACCGAAATAATTGATAAAGTTCCATACCCCGTGTTGGTAACTTTTCAAGTGGGGAGATAGGAAGTTAATAATGTTTCTTACCTGTCTAATAATTATCTATGAATCACCAAAAAATCGAAGGAATTTTATCTTAAGGTCGATGGCCTTCTTCAGGCCTTTGACCAAGGCTTAATATTCGTTCGTATTATTGGTGCATTCCAATTTTAAATGACATGATACAAGATTATTTATCTTATCGGGGTCAATGAGAATGCATCCTACCCCGACTCCCTCCTGAGATCTAGAGCCATCGAAAAACAGAGTCCAAATGTTAATACCTAATATTAAGTTAGTAAAGAAAAAATATCTACTTCTACTATTGTACAATAATTAGCTTCAGTATGAGTGCAATGGAGGAGTTCAAACTATATGTTTGTTTGAATCAAAGATGGTTGTGCTTCATAGAAACCATGGTTAGCCTCTAAAAAATAATTTCCCAAAGAAGTATGAGCGAAACTGATGAGCTCCTTCTTACCTTCGAGTTTTGTTACCGTATGTTTCATAGGAGCCTCGTTGTTCACTCAGATATGATTTGGCTTACCCTTATATGGAATCCACAAGTGGGTCTAGTGCTTGCTCAAAAATAATCCATAACCTTCAGGGATATCAACAACAACAATATCAATGACATGATGGACTCTAGGATCAAAGGCTATCCTAATCATAACATCCTTGAGCTCACCTCTTACCTTAACATATAACCTATCTAACTATATGATTCTAGTATATCTCTTCTCTGTAACAACATTTGTTTTCTAGTAGACCGAGTAAGGCATGATATTGGAGGAAGCACCATAGTTCTCTCAACAATTGTGCACATTGAAATTAAAAATTTCAAATGTGAGTAGAAAGGGCGGGACTTGGGACCTCGAATGTGATCTTATACTGGCTGTGTTTATGGCATATTTGATTTCATATTTTCTTTCTATCTTTACTTCAGTGTTGTATGTCGCAACAATAGTCTTCTTCTGAGGGTCATTAGGGTTAAACGTGTCAAGAATCAGAACACATTGCTCGGGAAGTGTGCATATATCATACAAGGAAATGTTAGCTTTGGTCTTCTTTAGATCTTCAATTAAATTGTATTCCAAAGCATGGGTTTCAAATTTTCTTGGGGTTTTTCTTGTTGGTGAAATTTTGGGTTTATTGTTGGGTTTAATGTTGTTGGATGATGTCAAAGTTCTTGGTTTCTGAGTAGGATTGGGGGGAGTTATTTTACTAGGAGCAGTGATAGTTTTTTAGAGTAGAGTAGTGTTGGGTATTGCCCCTTTGCTACATAGTTTGTAATATTTGGGTGCAACATTTGTGACCTGTGTATCCCCTATGGAAAAATCTCCAATCTATTCCTCATCTGAATCTATACACCAGTCACATAGAAACATGGTTGATTCCTAAGTGGTATCCTCAATGGTTTCTTCCTTTTTTGTTTCCTTGGCTTGGTCATCATCGATTTCATGTTGATATAACAATTGGTTGATTACTAAATTCATGGATTTGATCCACTGAGGACATGTTTTCTCATAATGGTTTTGTTGGTGATATGAACAAAAGTTGTCCATGCTAAAATCATCCATATTTAAATTAAGACTTGGGGTTTCTAAAGGTTTCGATGGGTTATCATTCTTCTTGAAAAATGGGAAAAAGGTTTAGGCTTTGAAGACCCTTCACCGATATTTTTCTTGAGGTCAATTACTTCATTGGATAACTTCTTCACTAGCCTAACCACACTTTCTATATCGTTGGGATATTTTTTCAAGGTTTGGTCAAGAGTAAGAGTTTTGTTTCTAGCAGCTTTGGTATCTTCGGATGCAGGGTGGCTTCTGAAAGAAAGAAGTTCTTTCTCAACCTCTTTAGCTTCCTCGAAATTTTGGGCTACTATAAGTTTTCTAACATTCTTAACGAACATGCATGTAGAGGGAAGCAACATTGAAGTGTAGTATTCTATAGCCAAAGGTTGTAGATGATAAATTTCAACAATGAATTTTTTGAGGATAGTAGTTAATTATTGGTTGAAGTCCTTAACTTTTTCCTTCTTTTCCATCTTCAAGACCACTAGTTCCTTGAATAAGGTTGTGTGAGTCTTCTCATCCCCAAAATTTTCAATGAAATATTTTTCAAAATCACTCAAGTTGGTTATAGAGCCAGTTGGTAGGTTAAAATACCATGTGGAAGCCTTGTTCTCAAAGGTGTAGGGAAAGAGTATACAAACCACATCTTAGTAACATATGTCAAGGAGACAAGTGTCTAGAAATAAATTCTTAACATGGTCTTCCAGTGAACAAGCTTTGTCTGCGTCGAAATTCGGGAGAACTCTTTCTAGATGCTTGGGTAGTTCATGCATAGGTCCAACTAAGTTAAAATCACCTTGGGACATCCATGGTGGAATTATATTCTAGTTTTCACTCATGTTAATGTCAGAATCAGACCCTAATTGTTCATCGTCAAAGTTTTTCTCTGATCCAGGAAGAGTAGGGTCAAGAGGTGTGGGAGGAATTTGGTCTAACTGTTAATGTTTTATGCCATTATTATAGTTCTTTTCTTTTCAATAGATAAGAGCAACATAAGAACAAGATCACTGAGAAATACACATTCACAAGAGACACAACATTTATCTTGGGAAACCCTCTAGGGGAAGAAAACCCAGCAAAAACTTCCTTATCATAAATTACNACACATTCACAAGAGACACAACATTTATCCTGGGAAACCCTCTAGGGGAAGAAAACCCAGCAAAAACTTCCTTATCATAAATTACCAATACAATGTCAAGACATAACTCAAACCAATACAGAAAGTTCTCTCCAAAAGATGCACCACTCTTCTCCCTCTCTCCTTTGTTGGTAACAAATCAAAACTTGTCTCTCAAATTGAGAAAGTGAGCTGTGATAAAATGAGGCGCTAGCCTCCTGTATTTATACATGTTCTGGCACGTGTGAAGTATCTCTTCACTGGCAGGGTCGACTTCTTAATTTGGGTGGGTAAACAAACCTTTATTATATTTCTGGGTCTCTTAATTAATTGTTGGGGCCGACTTCTTATTCTGCCTATTATAATTGTTTGTTGACCAATCTGCAAAAGGGGATTTGGTCCTAATACAATTACCGACATGATTAATCCACAATGGGGATTAATCCTATGAATAAAATAACAATAAGAATAAGAATACTCTTTGCAGTTACATTATTTTAACACTCCCCCTTAACAAGAAGGGTATTCTTCAACAACATCAGGTGAGAGAGGTCTGCATCATCAGTGGCATCAGGAGGACAGTATTGTCAATATCATTTTGGAACATTGGCTAGCAAATTTACGAGTCATCGAAAGTTTTCTTCATCAGCAACATCATCATTCTCGAAAGAATGCCATCATCATCTGCATCAATATGTATCAATAAAAATGATACCTCATCACAACACTAGGCTGGCACATCATAGTACTACACTGGCTCAATGTCACAGCTGATAAGTTGGTAGCTCAATGTCAGTCACATATTGCTTTACATATAACAACTAGGTTAGAGGCAAGGAACACATCAACATCTCGCTTTACGTCTAACAACGAGGTCAAAAGCGAGGAATCATCTTGCTTTACGTCTAACAACTAGGTCAGAAGCAAGGAACACATCAACATCTCGCTTTACGTCTAACAACGAGGTCAGAAGCGAGAAATCATCTTGCTTTACATCTAACAACTAGGTCAGAAGCAAGGAACACATCAACATCTCGATTTACATCTAGCAACGAGGTCAGAAGTGAGGAATCATCTTGCTTTACGTCTAACAACTAGGTCAGAATCAAGGAACACACATCGTCATGCTTTACATCTAACAGAGAGATCAGAAGCAATGACTCATCTTTCTTTACGTCTAACAACGAGGTCAGAAGCAAGGAACACACAACGTCATGCTTTACGTCTAACAACAAGGTCAGAAGCAATGACTCATCTTGATTTACGTCTAACAACGAGGTCAGAAGCAAGGAACACACAACGTCATGCTTTACGTCTAACAACGAGGTTAGAAGTAAGGAACACACAATGTCATGCTTTACATCTAACAGCGAGGTCAGAAGCAATGACTCATCTTGCTTTACGTCTAACAGTGAGGTCAGAAGCAAGGAATATATATACTCCCCCTTTCAGGGAGGGTCCTTTCGTACTATACCAAGATTATCTCGAAAGTGTTCAAACTTTACACGAGATAGAGGTTTGGTCATCACGTCAGCAACATGTTCATCCGTGCTAATGTAATGGAGCTTCAAGGCTCCTCTCTGTACCATGTCGCGGATGAAATGATAGTGGATTTCTATGTGCTTCGACCTGTCGTGGAATACAGGATTCTCTGTCATCTTTATGCAGCTCTGGTTGTCACATAGAATCACGGTTGCTCTCATCTCCAAGTCAAATAGGCCAGTCAGCAACTTTCGAAGCCATATAGCTTCACAACTAGCAAAACATGCAGCAATGTACTCTGCTTTCGCTGTGCTGAGAGCAATATTGGATTGCTTCCTACTCTACCACGAGATCGTGGCTGATCCCAAACTGAAACAACATCCGGAAGTGATTTTTTTGTCAGCAACGCTTCTTGCCCAATCTGAATCAATGTATCCACTCAATGTGAAGTCATGATCTCCATCATAGCTGAGACCATAATCCATTGTACCTTTCAGGTATGTCATCACATGTTTTGCAGCCACTAGGTGAACACGTCTGGGCTCTACCAAAAACTGACTCAAGGTGTTCACCGAAAAATAAATGTCTGGTCTGGTGTTTGTCAGGTACATCAGCGATCCAATAATCTGTCTGTATGGTGTGGCATCTATCAAGTCTGACGAAGTATCGACCAACAGCTTCAGCTTCATTTCCATGGGTGTATTCATGGACTTACATTCTAGCATGTCGAATCTCTTTAAGATTTCGACTGTGTACTTCCCTTGGTTAAGGAAGATCCTTTCTGGACTCTTCCATACCTCAAGACCTAAGAAGTGATGCATTAGGCCAAGGTCTTTCATTTCAAATTCTGCGGCAAGTCTCTTTTTACATTCAATGATGAGCTTTGCTTCTCCAGTTAAGAATAAGTCATCCACATATAGCAGTAAGATTACTGGCTCATTATCCATAATTTTGAAGTAGATATTTGAGTCTGCTTTACTCTTGGTAAAGCCTAAGCTCATCAAGAAACTGTCTATACGACCATACCAAGCTCTGGGAGCTTGCTTCAATCCATATAAGGCTTTCTTCAATTTGTAGACATGAGACTTCCTGTCTTCAACCTCAAATCCTTGGTGTTGCTCTATATACACGTCCTCTTCAGTGACATCGTTTAGGAAAGTTGTCTTCACGTCCATATGGTGCAGCATCCACTTCATCTTAGCTGCAAGGGCTATGATAGTTCTGATCGAAGTGTATCTGGCCACAGGAGCGAATGTCTCTTCATAGTCAATGCCTTCCTTGTGGGAAAAGCCACAAGCGACAAATCTTGCTTTATATTTCTCAATACTTCCATCAGCAACATGTTTTATTTTGAAGAGCCATTTTGATGATACCACATCCTTACTTTTTGGTCTGGGAACTATTTCCCATACATCATTCTTTATTATGGATTGGTATTCCTCTGTCATGGCATCTACCCATTCTTTTCTCTGAATGGCTTCTTTAGAGCAGGTAGGCTCTTCATCTGGGAGATCACATATCAAAGTTCTGTAACTGGAGAATGGCTTTGGTCTTTTCACCTCTGTCGAGGTTCCTTCTGGAACAACATACTTATCTCCATCTTGAATAAGATCTCTTGCCCAAGCAGGCTTTCTTTTATGGGATAAGGTCATTTGAGGAGGTTCTTGAACATCTACTATATCATGGTCTTCTAGAAGTTCCTCATCAGGGGAAGTTACGACTTCCCTCACTGGTTTTGCAGCTCTGGGAACCTCCCTCATTGATTCTGCAATCCTGGGATTTACAGGTTCCTCTTCATATACTTCTTCAAGCTGGCATCTTCTTGATTTCTTAAGTGTTGCTTCTTCATCAACGGTCACGTCTCCTGCTGATTTCAATGTGGAGGTGACCTGGTATGTAGATTATGAAGGCCTTGGAGACCCCACAAATATTCCCTTCTTTCCTGAAGGGTCTAGCTTGTTTCTTTTTTCTTTAGGTATATGAATAAGCAATGGATAGCCAAATATTTTTGAGATGGCTTACCTCTGGCTTCTTTCTGGTGAACATCTCTTCTGGTGTCTTGAGCCCAAGTGCACTATGGGGCAATCGGTTTTGCACATAAACAACTATCATTGTTGCTTCTGCCCATAAGCACATAGGAAGATCTTGATCTTCACAACTTCCAACATGATTTTGTTCTTCCGTTCAGCTACACGGTTTTGTTCAGGATCTTGATCCCAACATATTTGCATAAGTTCACGAACTCTTTTGAGGTATATTATCCTCCATTATCTGACCTGAGTATCTTAATATTCCTTACAGAAGGTTTCTCTTATCAAGGCTTTGAATTCCTTGATCTTGTTGAACACTTCAAATATATCTAGGTCTTTTACGAGAATAATCATTAATGAACGATACATAGTATACATACCCATTAATGGAGGATGATGGCATTAGGCCACACACATCTGAATGGATGAGTTATGGGACTCCTTCTGTCTTACTGTCCCTCTTCGGAAACAGGTTCTTGATGTTCTTCCCTTGTGCACATCCATTGCATATGCCTTCATGGTCACCTTTGAGTTTTGGTAAACCTGTGACTGCTTTGCATATGTATGGTAGCACCTTGTAGTTGAAGTGAGCTAATCTTCGATGCCAAAATTCTTCAATGGCGTGGGTCATGGCAGCTTTTGAGTGACCCTATAGCTTATGCAAGTCACCTTCTTCTCTTCCAATGATGATTGCTTCATTTATGGTTTCTCCTTTAGCACGTTGCCTTCTGCAACCTTCACTCTAGCTTCCTCATGTGACCTGGAGCAAGGTCAACAAAACAACAAGCAAGAATAATATCCTTCTTGATAATATAAAGCAATAGCACGAACAATCATCACAGTAGCTCCTTTAGAGCTATCACTTATAATTTATCTGAAGCAAAGATTAAAGGTAAGGAATACAATATGAAATGAGGTCAACACTCTCATTGTGTTGGGACCAAGCATTCTTCCATGGCAACCTGGAACTAACACACAAGGTTTCTCCTAGAGGAGATGTTAGTTGTATCAGGCAAAGCATATACCTCTATATGCTCACATGCTATTAGGTATAATACTTTACGATGACTGCTATCTCAATTATAGTCATCAGTTTATCATGTGTACCTTTGAATCTTATTAATCTTGGTTAATCAAACCTGGAGCCTTGTCCTAAAAAATGAGTGCTTGCTTTTCTTCCAGGTCTCCTTCACTCAAGTGACGAGTGCTTTCTTCAACCTGTCTGTTGTACTAAGATAATACGCTATCTTGACAGAAGGTTACGTTAGAGGATAAGCTCTATGATCAACTTTTAATCCTTCTAATAATTTGATCATAGCTTCAAGATGCAACACTGATCAAGATAATGTTATGACAAATAGATGTATATCAGAATAATCACACCTGGGTTGCATTATTTCTCTAAATGTGTTGTATCTTGAGATCCTTCTGGATCTATGGCAAGAGATCCCTTCTCCTGCAAATACTCTTTAGGGTTTAACCATTAAACATATGTAAGTACATACCTCTGATAGAATTTGCAGGTAGTGGCTCCATCTAGTAGCAGCGGTAATCATTGCCAACTCTTCAAATAACTTCAAGGGTGATTGAACTGGTTCTACGGCTGCAACTGCAACTGCAACTGGTTCTAAGACTGCAACTGCAACTGCAACTTAGGGTTTTATGAGGAAACCCTAATTTTTCAAACTTCGAGTTTTGAAAATCTGATCCAGGGGATAGATGTGCTGAGCTGAGGTGAGTTAGCTGGTGCAGTCGGAATTTCAAAAATCCAACTTTTACCCCCTCAAACTTGATCTGCGGATTTTTGGACTGGTGCTTCTGGTTTTCTGGTACTTCTGGTACTCTGGTTTTCTGGTACTTTGTGAAACTAGGGTTTCACTTTCTGGGAGATCTAGCCGCTGAAAAGGTACGCTCTAAGTGCCAAAATGATCCTTGGGGGAGGGCACAACTTTCTAGGTGGTTTTAGGGATGAAAAGATTCACTTTTGAAAAACCCTAATTTGCAAGTACTGCAACAGTGACGTTTTTCTCTTGCGAAATATGTTTCCTTCAGGTTGGCTCTGATACCATGTTAAAGTTTTATGCCATTATTATAGTTCTTTGCTTTTCAATAGATAAGAGCAACATAAGAACAAGATCACTGAGAAATACACATTCACAAGAGACACAACATTTATCCTGGGAAACCCTCTAGGGGAAGAAAACCTAGCAAAAACTTCCTTATCATAAATTGCCAATACAATGTCAAGAGATAACTCAAACCAATACAGAAATTCCTCTCCAAAAGATGCGCCACTCTTCTCCCTCTCTCCTTTGTCGGTAACATATCAGAACTTGTCTCTCAAATTGAGCAAGTGAGTTGTGATAAAATGAGGCGCTAGCCTCCTGTATTTATACAAGTTCTGGCACGTGTGAAGTGTCTCTTCACTGGCAGGGCTGACTTCTTAATCTGGGTGGGTAAACCCACCTTTAATATATTTCTGGGTCTCTTAATTAACTGTTGGGGTCGACTTCTTATTCTTCCTATTATAATTGTTTGTTGACCAAACCGCAAAAGGGGATTTGGTCCTAATACAATTACCGACATGATTAATCCACAATGGGGATTAATCCTATGAATAAAATAACAATAATAATAAGAATTCTCTTTGCAGTTACATTATTTTAACACTAACGGTATGGGTATTTCCTGGAGAGCAGTTTCGATCAAATCATCTACGGAGTAAACACGAATGTTGGATCGATTTTTGGGTCGTCTTATGTGGGTATCTCTCCTCCTAGGGAGTACTGAAATTGTTGGTAGTTGGGCAAGTAACTTGGCATGCGAGTGTGTGATGTGATTAGTTTTAGAAAACTCCTCGTTAGGGATGGGATACTGATCTTTTAGATTGTTTTTGGGGCTGCCAACAACACTTTCAAATGTGGTATTTGAATCTTCGAAGGTAATGTCATGTTTAGAAGAGATGTGTGATAGATGTTGTTGGATAGGAATATTATCAGAGGACTATCCATATGTTTGTTGTGGACTTACACTATCCATGCAAATCGATCCCTCCTTCTAGTTCCAATTTTGTTGATACGAAAAAATTTCCCTTCAACAATAAGGGGTACTCTAGATGCATAGTGCCAATTAGACTATGCACCGTTTGGTTGAGGAGACCCATCTATATTCTTGTCTGGATGCCATTACTAGGTTTGAGGGGTGATTGGATGGTTGTGAATGTGATGGGAATGCAAATGTAATCTAAGTAACTTCATAAATGAAATCTAATCTACCCTATCCTAGCTAGGAGCATCTACGGTAACCAAATAAACAATTGTAAATGAAACTAATCCTTGCAAATAGCTTCTTCCATATAGTTGTTAAGAAGCAACAATGTTAGACAACACATGCATGCAGATACATAACCAAATTAGTCTAAATCATGGAATTACATACATAAGAAACTCATCATATCAGGACAAAACATAAGAAAGAATAAACAAAGATGCAATAATAATTTCAATTTGCATAACAGTCTATAAGCAAAAGGACATTCTTACAACACATGTAAACAACACACAACTTGCTAAAATTAGTTTAAAACAAACAACCATCTACAAGAGTTCTTATCTCCAAAAAAATGGCCCTAAGGGATTCTCAATATTAATCCTCAAAATAGTTTGTGAATGTAAAATTCTTGAAGAGCCCTTTCAAAATGGGCCTCTTCCTTTATTTATAATAGTTTAAGTAACTTATGAAAATGTCTTCTTGAATTATGCAAGAAGCAATTACAAAAATCTTTAGCTTCTCCTTCTAAATTGTTGTTAATAGGTGTTAGAATAAGGACAAAGATGATGGTGGTTAGCAAAAGACAAAATATAAGACAATTGTGAGCAAATTCGAATTCCTTATTTTATTTTATTCATGTGTCCTTGTCCCTCACACAGGTTGCCAAACTTGGTAATATCCCTCGACTGATATGACTTTGTGATACAAAATTTCCTCCAGGGAGACTATGTGGGAAGCTAAGTTGTTGGTGAGGGTCTTCATGTACCTCGTTAGAGTGGCCATGAATGATTGGATCATAGTCTGAACCTTGGTTGGTTGGACAAGGTGTTATTCCATTAATTCTATCGTTACGTTCATGGATGCTTGAGCTCTCTCTCATATCTGATTCATTTTATGTTGAATTTGATCAAAGAGTTTCTCTTTCCTAATGGTTTTCCTTATCTCTTTGATGGGAGGAAGGTGCCCCTTATGTGTTAAGATATATGCGGCTTTGTGGAGTTATGCACAAATTGCAAGCGATATTTTCGTTTCGTTTTCATCTCTTTCTCCAACTTACTGGAATCGATCAAAGGAGGCATAATCGATCCTTCTTTCTCCTTTAGGAGCGTTGGGAAACTCGAATGGAGCATCTAGGTTCTCGGAAATCCATCATTGCATATCATTTAATCCCTCCCATATGGTGGTGAACTGGACGTTTTTGGCTTGCACACGACTATTTTGATCCATTATTTTGGCTACCAACTGCTAGAAAACTTGAAGATGGGCGTATATATCCATAGCAATCTCCTCGAGCTTTATCCTTACCTTTTTGGCACATGAATTGAATTGCTTGAGGTCTCCTTCATATTTATTAATTTTCCTGAGCTGCTCCTCCAACTCTCTAATTCTTGCATCATTTTCCTCATTTAGACGGAACTAATTCTTGAGTTTTCGTTCTGCTTCCACAATGAAAGTAGTGCCTACGGATGATGTGGAGAGCAAGTATTTGCTTACATATTTTCTACCGTAGTCTCTATGATGACTAACAATGGGTTTCCTCCGGTAACTGGGACCTTCTTGGTTTGTTGTCGTACAATTATACCAATGGCTTTGTCAAATATGAAATTTTTAAAATTTTCCACCTTTGCTTGGCTTGTAAAAAGTCTGAAGCCCTAAAATAAGTTTGTCAACTAGGAGTTGACTACTAGTAAGATGCACTTCTATCAATAATCTGGGGATGTCAGTGTCCATAGGAGAAGCATCATTGTTTAGTGTTTCTTCATCATTTTTTCATTGCTCTTCTTCAACATCCTTAGTTGCAACTTCATTTGCTTCCCTTTTCTCTATTGTTATTCTTGCTTCTTCATTGATTGCTACTTCTTTCTCCACTACTTATGTTGTCGCCACTGCTACTGCTGCTACATCGGATTTTTATTTGGCCTTGGATTCTTCTGTCTTTTGTTTCTTCTCAGTGGCATCCTATTTCTTCTTTTAGAATTTCTTTTCTTTCTTCTTTTATTGTCTATCGTTGCCTCCTCTCCCTCTGCTAATTCAAATTACATAGTCATTGTCGTGGTTGATGCTTTCGATGTTGCCTCTTCTTCATCCCTTATTTGGGCCTCTTCCCATGCTTTTTCTTCATCGGAGATCCTGCCCAAAGGTTTTCCCTGCCATCTGGAAATAACTTCGTCATAGGTTCAAGTACTGTAATGGAACTCTTCCTCTTCCCAAGTGGATGAAGTATATTCCCAAGTGTGTTTGTGTTTGTTGCAATATTCTTTGACTACCTCTTTTGGGTCATGTCTGTGGAACCTTTCCTCCCCAAAGTGGAATGATATCAATGTATCTACTTCAAATTGAGATTTCTTGATGCTTTCAAAAGAGTATGATCTGACCCATAGTGGTAACGAGGGCCAAATCGCGTTCTTATCATGATAGAGTGTTGCCCCGATTCCATGGATCATGGTTTGAAATGCGATCTCCTGCAATACCATCCTGTCGGGTACAAACCTTGGGAATAAATGAAGATATTTGATGGCTCCATATATTCTTATGTATGTCCCATGTTCCATGAGATACCAATCTCTAATCTTCTGGACTATTGATAAATCTTTATCAGCCATACATGGAGTATGTGAGTCGAAGATGAAGTTGTAGAGTGGTGCCAAAAAGTAATCACAAAACCTATGATATTTAGTCCTTTATTTGTTCTCCTAGAGCACTTTGCAGAGATATGTATGGGAGGATTGGTTGGATGCCAAGCCCATCCCAACCCATCTTTGGATATTGATGGCACACACACATTGTGTCCAACAAGTAAGAGGACATATGCAAGTTGAGGAACTCTCTAGGGGCGGTATCCTTGATGGTTCTGATGGAGTCTTCTAGAGTTGTTGATAGGATATCAGCCCAGTTGAAGGACGACCGATCAGGGATGATTTTAAGGATGAAAATCTATTTTAAAATGTAGAAACCTTGGTGAATCTTACTAACCCTTCATATGCCAACTATAAATGTTTGGCAATATTTTTGTAAAAATATTCAAATTTCTAAGGATTTTATATAGTTTGTATAAAATTTTGGTGATTTTTCAGTAAAATAATTTTATCCTATAGAATTTGGGCGAATCATTTTTAGAATAGTAAATCATTTTTTGGAAAAAACCATGGAAAATTAGCCCATGAGCGAAATTTAACCCCTAAAATCATCCGTGAGTTACCCGGTGTCAACACATTATTATATTAGGGGAATTATGGATAATGTGAACTTCAACTTGTCCTACTTCCTGTATAACCTGCATGATATTGCCACAATATACTCCTATGGCATCCGAGTTTGAACGTTTTATTAGGCTTGTTCCATATTTTGAATAAATATTTCACCTTATGCATGAATTTTATGATGAGTTCAACGTCCAATGACATACTCTATATTTACAAATGATAGTACTATGCTATGTCAGATGCTCGAAACGATGCTATGGGTTTCCCCTTAACATTGAGTATATATCAGTTAAGGTATACATGTTGAATGATCCATGAGATAACATCTGCATAAGGAAATAAAACCGTGTGAGTTTCCAGCCTATGCAACCATGACTTCTAGATGTTCTTGAAGACCTTGATCTCATCTCGATCTTCAACCTCTACAGGGAAGTTTCGTTTCTTAAACATCTGGAAAACTTCACCCAATTTGAGTGAAGTCCCCTTCTCTATGAGTTCTACGATGTCATCGTAGAAAAACCCTGGGGTGTCTGGCTCTTCTTCTTGTTGGCTTCCGTTTGCAAAGGCTTTTGTCGTGGGATCTTTTCTCACAGCTTTTTTGCGAGGTGACATGCTTGGATCTGCAACAAACACACTCATCATTAGTATATCAAACCTGTAATAAAATATGACATGAAAGTAAACATGAAACATTAGTTATGGTAATCATGTAAATTGCTGGGTCATTCAAGCAACATTGATAGGTTTAAGAGGAAAGTCATCGTCTGAAGAAGATAAGATAATTCGTGACATGGTGAATACTTAGTGAAATTGGCTCAGAGGAAAATTTGGGTGAATCATTGTTGTTGTTTTCAACCATGTCGATGAAGAAAGGAGATATTAGAGTTACAAACAACAACTGCTTCGATGTGTACCATATTCGATCATAGAAACTTCACCAGTGTGTACTGGAAAATATCTTACGAAGTGCGTCAGTGCTTAAGCCACGTATCGACGATGATAATGTGAAACCCGCCGATATGTACAGGTGACGTTGGTGCCAAGTTTTCCAGTGTGGTACCGGAGGTGTTATCGTCAACTTCGTCGATGAGTAAAACTTATATCAGAGGAAAAGTCATGAACTTTGCCGATGAAGGGAACTTGTACCAGATGTGTTGGGAGGAACCTTGCCGATAACAAAAGAGGCGATACTGGAGGGAAAATTTTCAACCCCATCGGTGAAGGGAAACATGGCCCGAAGGGAATGTTACGAACCTTGCCACTAAGAAAGGGCGGTACCGGAGGTAAAGTTGTTAACTTCTCCGCTATAGAGAAAATCGTACCAGAGAGAAAGTTGTTAACTTCTCCATGCATTCAAACCTGCAAAATTTACTAAGTATTTGACCCGGGAGAATGCATATAAAGGTTTGGTGGAGTTCGACGTCGAGCTCTGAGTTTAGAAAGGGTCTATTCCCTGGTCGAAACCATATATGTCATTTGGAAAATACCAAAGTGTGCTCGGGACCAACCAGACCCAGGAACTGGTTAAATATCGTGAATTAGGGTACAGTTCTGTGAGTGAAGATTCGAATCCTTGGACACAGGTTAGGGTACTGACAAAGATTAACAAGAGAAAAAGAGACTGTACTAGTAGCTTGGATATGATAGGGAAAGGATTTGGCGTGAGGGAATAGTAGGGTTAGGGAACGAGAGGGGCATTGGTCGGTTTCAAAAGATATGGGTAAATTTAAAACCTTATATCAAAAAATCACCGAGCGAAATGATAAGTCGAGAGAAGACATACCTATTGGCAGCATAGATAAATGGCAGGTTCAAGGATAAGAGGCTTCTCGAGAGCTTGCTCTTAGTGCATGTTGTACTCTTCCTTTCTATTTTTCGGCAATATGCAATGGTGAAGATAAAATACCATGAGGTCTCTTTTATAACCTTTTACTGATTGTGGAGTTCAAGACATCGGAGGAGATCAGAGGAAATGTGTCGATGAAAGGCTTGGATTGTCGACGGTGATGTTCATAGCTCCTCTGGACGCACTGGTAAGGATGTTGGGAACTCCTTTGGTTGTACTGGTATAGTTCGTGGTAACTCCTCCTGTTGTATCAGAGAAGATGTTGGCAAATCGACCGATGATAATATTCATGTTTCAAAGACGTTGGGAGGAATTTCGTTGGTGCGTACTAGGAACCATCATGTGAACTCCTCCAATGTATCTACAGAGTTCGTGGGAACTCCTCCAATATGTCAAAACTTGCTTCTTCAAAACGTCTAAGTGTTATGCCAGAAAGCAATCAAAACTTTCAAGTTAAAACAATCCCTAAAAATGATGGGCAAGCTCAAATGAAGATCAACAAGACAAGCAAATCTTTAAACAAGTTGGAAGGATATTGAACAAAAGGAGGGTCCTATTTTCTTGGCTGGGAATGACAGAAACAACACATGCAAACCACTTCTTAAATACATCATCTTAGGTGGATAAGGTCCTGAGAAAAAAGAAATAAATAAGTCAAGAAAAAACCCTTTCGAAAAACAACTCATGTTGATTAAGTCCCATGACCGAAGAATGAAGGAGTGAGAAGTAGTTACCCCAACCTCCATGTAACAACCCTACCCAATGCAAGTAACCCTCGCTTCGTGGGGCACCCTCTAGGGGTATTGATAGTGTGATATGACGTCTATCTCAGGTACCACAAAAAACCTCCCATAGTCATCTTTGTGGTACCTACAAAAGGATACTAGAGCTACCAACTCGTAGTCGACGTTTGGGGGGTACAATCGACAATCATGACTGAAGGTATGGGCAGGGTGTTGATATTACGTTAGCTATGAGAGGTATTAACCTCTACGTGTAACCTTTGAAAAGTCTAGAATATTCTGGGAAGCAAGAGAAACCCTAGAAGGTCAAGAAATAACCTTAGAAGACAAGTCGGCTCAAGATAATAATTTATATTAAAATTATTATGCTCCAGAAGTAGAAGTTGGCCCAATTAGGTCACTTAGAAGACTATAAATAAGAGGTCACTAGAGCTCATTTGACTCTCTCAATATCACAACTGCATAAGGGACAAGTGGTGCGCATGACTAGAGGAGAGTTGTAGTTGCTGCAGTGGTGACTTGCTCTTTGGTTATGGTTGGAATTTCTTCTTGGTTATAGTTTGGACTTTCTGCTTGGTACGCTAGCTCTTGAGAGAGGTACGATACCTTGATTGGCTATTGGTTCTAGGGTTTTCTTTTGAAATTGTTCTATCTTTCAAGGTTAAGGTGCTCGAGGGTGGCCTTTGTGTTAGAAAAACAGGACCGTGGAGCAATAAAATAAAACAAATGTGGAAACAAAACACAGAAGATACACAATACAAAAGAGACACAGATTTACGTGGTTCACCCAGTGTGGGCTACGTCCACCAGAGAAATTGCCAGGTCCTTCCTTTATTATTATCCATCAAATGAAGGGATACAACCTATAACAAAACCCGTTGTAACTTCCTCTTCTTTCTTTCACAGTCTCCTCTCTCAGAATGCAATATTCGCCATCAATCATCGTCGCAATACATGTCCCTCATAAAAGAGGGTTGCCTTCTAAGGCAAAAAACCCTAACGTAATCTCTACTGTTAGATCTGTGACCTTATAATGAACGGTCCAAATTTACAATGAAATTACAATATACATTTACAAGACAATTTTTTCTTCGAGGGCTTCGCCCCCGAACCCCCAGACCCCGCAAAGAGGGTACCCTTCCTCTGCACTCCCCCGCGTGGAAGAGTGTACATACTTCTGGGGTGTAAATAATTCATGGGGTATAAACACGGCTGAAAGTAAAAGGCCTTTGATTTAGGAAGATAATCAAGCTCCACAACCAACAATCTCCCACTTGGAGACTGATCTCAACAACTCCACCGCTGCTGTATATGCTGGACTCTGAACCTTCTTGGACCTGGCAAATTTCTCATCTTCATCTTCACTCTTGAAGACCAACTGAAACTGAGCAGGAACTCAGTTTCTCCCTGGTTACTCCCTTTGTTAACATGTCTGTAGGATTATGGCTAGTGTGTATCTTTTCCAACTTCAAATGTCCATCTTCCAAGGCGGATCGTATGAAGTGGTAACTCAACTTTATATTCTTAGTCTTCGAATGGAAGGTTGAGTTCTTTGCAAGGTGAATGACACTATGACTGTCACAGTACAACCTGTTGTTCTCCTGCTTCTTTCCCAATTCCTCCATAAACTTCAAGATGTTGTTTCAGTTTGGGGTCAACAATGATTTCATGGCAAAGCAGAAAGCAATCCAATATTTCTCTCATCACGACAGAAGCAGAATATATTGCAACATATTTCGCTAGTTGTGAAGCCATATAGCTTCGGAAGTTGTTGATAGGTCTATTCGATCTAGATATGGAAGCCGCTATGATTCTATGTGATAACTAGAGTTGCATAAAGATGATGGAGAACCCAATGTTCCATGATAAGTCGAAGCACATAGAGATCTAGTATCACTACATTTGTGATATGGTGCAGAGGGGAGATATAAAGCTCCAATATGTTGGCACAGATGAGCAGGTTGCATATGTGTTGACCAATCCTCTGTCTCGTGTGAAGTTTTAGTACTTCCGAGATAATCTTGGTGTTGTCCAAAAGGACCTCCCTTGAAAGGGGGAGTGATGTTGATGATACTATAGTATCCTGACCAACAACGGGTAGCTCCGTTAGGATTTTATATTCTAGGGGATTGATCATCCATAGGAAGATCACGAAGGTCTGGTAAGGATGGTCTGTAAGAGTACCTGTGCATGTATATGCCATTTGTGGTCAGTAGTGGTAGCTTCGTTAGGATTTTATATCCTAGGGAATATTATGATTCCTAGGTAGATCCTGAAGGTCCGATAAGGATGGTATGTCAGAGTACCATGTGGTAGATTGTTAGGATTTTATATCCTAGGGAATCTTATGATTCCTGGGCATATCTCGAAGGTCCGGTAAGGACGGTCTGCCAGAGTACCACAAAATGTTGTTGTTTCACCTGCCTCATTTTGTTTCCATATGATGATGTTGTTGTTGTCTCAGCCTCGTGTTGTTGATGATGTTGTATCAACCTCGTGTTGTTGATGATAGTGTACCAACCTCGAGTTGGTAATATTGTTGTTCTAGCTTTTTGCTAATTGATTTTGATGTTTTAGCTTCATGTTGTTGATGATGATGATGCTACTCCAGCTCCATGTTGTGAACTATGATGATATTATTGATGAGCAAAACTTTCGATGACTTGTAGATGTACCAGTTAGTGTTCCAGATGTTGATGATAATGTTTCCATCTCTCTCTTTTGATGATGTTGTATTGGGTTATGTCAGTAGAATACCCTTCTCGTTAAGGGGGAGTGTTGGAATATTGTAACTTCGAAGAATATTCTAATTACATTTGAGTTATTATCTTATAGATCAAATCCCATTTTGTGGATTGATCATGTCGGGACTTGTATAAGACCAAATCGCATTTTGTGGATTGGTCAAACCATATTTATATGGTGGTATTTGTAAACTCATCCCCTAGGGTTTATAAAGTGGTTTTAACCACTCTTGGAAGAATTTGGCCCTACTTAGTGAAGAGACATAGCCCTAGCACCTCCTCATTCACTCACTCACTCATCCAGTACACATCTTTTGAAGGCAGTTGCAGTTGCAGGAGGAAGGAGAAGAGAGGCGCATGATTAGTCCTAGTTTATTCTTGGTGTTTTGGTATTAATCTTGGAATTTTATTGGCAATCTATTATTGAGGAAGTTTTTTTTGTGTTTTCTCCCCCATGAGGGTTTCCCAAGATAAAATGTTGTGTACCTTGTGATTGTGTTTCTTTCAGTTATTCTCCTTATGATATTGTTTTGGAAATGCATTGAACGCTCTAGTAAATTGAAAATAACCTAATAACAACATTAATATTAACAAACCAATCATATGTCTGTATCAAGTAACATCAACTATTTCTGACGAAGTATCAACCAATAACTTCATATTCTTCTCCATAGGAGTGGACATGGTTCTACAGTCCATCATGTTGAATCTCTTTAGAATTTCCACAACATACTTTCCTTGACTAAGGAAAATATCTTCTAGGCTCTACCATACTTCAAGACCTAAGAAATAGTGCATCGGGCCTAGGTCCTCATTTCAAATTCAGTGAAAAGCTTCTTCTTACAATCTGTGATGAGATTTTCTTCATCTGTCAAGAATAATTCATCCACATATAGAAGCAATATAATTGGTCCATCATTCTCAATCTTGAAGTAAAGTTTGGGATCAACTTTAATCTTAGTAAATCCCCAACTCATCAAAAAACTATCAATCCTTCCATACCAAGCTATTAGAGCTTGCTTCAAATTGTAGACATGAGTTTTCTTGCCCTGTACTTCAAAACCAAATTTTCAGATGACATTGCACCAACCTGGTACACTTGCTTAGTTACAACTCAATATGCATAATCATGTGTTGGTTCTCTGCAAAACATTATTTTTCTAACTGCATGAGAGTATGTCCTCTACTTTTTCTGCAACTGTTCCTTCTGGAACCGAGACTTTTCACCTGCAGCTACAATTTCTGAAGCTGCAATTTTGAGACCCATGCATGCAGATAGAAGATGACCTTGTATGGATTCAAGCAACTTGGTGTAGAGCCTCTCATGTATAGTTGAAGCGTGATGAAAACTTCCTATGTCTAAAGAATTGTATCGAAATGGCTCTTTAGAAGCCTAGGATGATGGATTGAAAATCCATGGAAAAATCCCATGATGACATATCTGAAGAAGTTGAGAGACTCTGATCTAGTAGAACCGTCCTTGTATAGACAATTGAATGGCTCGTTAATTTATTTGGAGAACACTTAGTCGGATATTTTCTTTGTTGTGAAAATATTTCCAGGTGGAACCTAGCTGTGAGAATTGAATAATTGCAAAGCAAGCCTTGAAATATATTTGTGGGATGTTTGAGTTATGATATATAGTTGCATGGATTTATCGATTCAGATTGGGAAGGGAGTGTAGATGACATAAGAATTGCTTCTTGGATATGTTTCAGTTTGAGCTTTGTCACAATATTATGAGCTAGTAGGAAACAAAAGTATGTTTCACTCAACACTGCAGAAGAGTATATTGCAGCTTGTGATGCTTGTACGGAAGTAGTGTGGATCTATAAGTTAGTTTCTATACTATTTGATCAAGTGTTGGATTCGACCGTGATATATTGTGATAACCAGAGCTGTGTGAAGCTCTTAAAGAACCCGATGTTCCATGACAGGTCAAAGTACATTGAGATAAAGTATTATTTTCTCTGTGATAAAGTCCAGAGGGGAGAAGTGTGTTGAGGAAAATATATAAAATGATCTTACTCAAGCATTTTCAGATCTCACTTGGCTAAAGAAATATAGACAGGAATATCACCCTATGTTTATAGCCATCAAAAATTGTTTCCTAATCCACAAGTATTGGTTACAAGTGCTTAGGATGAATTTTTTATATAAATGAAAGATTGCTGAAAAATTCAATATTTATGTAATTTTCTGAATATAACATATGCAGAAATAAATGTAGAGACAGAAGTAAAAACACCAAGTCAATAATCAACGCAGATGAGACATAAAGAAATTGTTTATTCCATTCCAATTTATCAAAAGAATCGTTCTCTTTACAAAATTCCTTGAGGAAGTTTGGACCAAAGTCAAACTTAGATGTCCTCAATGAAAACCATACAAAAGGACTTCTTACAGAAAATAAAAAACTGAACTTTAAAAGTTGAATCATCTTGCCACATATTGCTACCCACTCGACTGCACAATAGCCTTTATCAGTCATGAAATTTAATTCACAAACAGACAAGTCTACATATACTATCAAAGATAGATCAACACCTCTGAAAAACAAGTGTCTGAATGATGTAATTCATCCCTGAATCTTGTTTTCTACAATAGGACCCTTCTATCATAAAAGAGAATTAGGTTTTCAATGAATTAAAGAATAAATGAAAACTAAATTATCTCAATAAAACTCAAAGACCAGACCTTAGTATGATTTCTCCTTCAATCCTCCTCTTGTTCCTCCTTCTCCTTTTGCCTTTAAGCAATCATAATTAGTTGAAGTAGTTAAACTACCTATTTAGTTAAGTTAACTAAAACTCAACCAACTTTTTAGTTAAGGGGGAAAAGTAATAAAATAATAATAAGGGTCTTTAATAAATAATAACTAGTAGGTGGGACCCCTTGTGACTCCCTTTAGTTTTTTTAACAAACATAACACAACTAGTTAATCAATCAAACACATCCCTCCTTGTGGCTCACATCATCACTCTCATAATTTGAAAATTCATATCAATGATAATTGAAACTATATCCAAAATATAATATCCATATATCCAAAAAAATAGTTTGTTGTCCAAAAATTTCAGAAGTCAATTGTTCTCAACAATCAATAAATAAAAACACTTAAAAACTATATTTGCCACACTGGGAGGCAATTTTTCCCTTGTTGTTGTTGTCTCCCTTTGATTTCTCTAAATTTTCTTTAGGCTATGTGGATCCTTTAGGCCTAATCTCATTGATAACATCAGAGCAATCATCTCTCAAATGCATGCAGCATGAAACAGATTTGGCAGAGTCATTTGAGGGAGAGGAGGGGGAAACAACGACTTTTCCTTTGTCAGAAGCATGGTGGGCCTTGGTTTTTAACCTTTTTCTTGTGTGGGAAGAATGTACTGGTGAGTGGGCAGGGGTATCTTGGACAATTTGATTAACAGGTGGAGGAGCAGGTAGAGACAATTTGGGCCATCCACGATGTTGGGAGACTGTCGGGTGGAAAATTTCTTGCCATCCGTTGTTTTCAGGGACTTCAGGTTGTAATGAGACATCAGGGGGAACTGGGATACCAAGGACATGTGGGGCTTGGAAGGGAGGCCTTTCTAGCCTAGGTTGGAATACTCCTTGTCCAATCCAGTTAAAGAATCCATCTTGGAATAGCTGGCTCAACTCTTGTGAGTTTGCATCAAAATGTATAGAAAACCTTGGCCTTCTAGGGCCCCTATTCCAATTTCCTCTTCCTATGTTACCCTGATCATGGCTACCTCTGATGAAAAATATCATTCCTGTATGCATTACTTATTAGCAACTAGTTTCTTCAAAAAACCATACATGACATCTCTTTAAATATGAAACAAAGTTTGGCTCAGCAACACACCAGACTCATGCAATCCAATCCATAAAAAAATCGTTTAATACTTGTCAATGAGCAGGGGGTGAATAAGGGTTCTAGGATATGTGAGGGATTGTATTGAACGAAAAGTGGTAAACTTAAGGGGAGTAGATCTTGATTACTGCTCAACAAATCATCAAACAATCAATTGTATTATAAATGAAAACATATCACTGTAACTCATCCATGTGTCATCCTTTAATTTTTATAATACAAAGTTTCATTTAACTATAATTTAATTTTAAGAACAAGGAGTGGATAGTGAATATGGGAAGGCGATGGGACTTGTATTGTGCGGAAAAGTGAGAGAATGGTAGGGAAAAAATGAATATTGTTTATAAAGCAAATCAAGTAATTCATAAACACAACTCTGTACTCAATACAAAACATACCAATACCAATTCAATAATTACTGTGTGTCAAAACCGTTAATTGTTCCACATTCAATTTCTTCAAAACTTCTCAATTAACACAATATGTACTCATAATCAAACGACTTCCAATAGTCATGTTAAGAGAAATGTTTGGTTTCTAATTTCTTTCCTTTCATTTAAAGAATCGAAAGAAACACACATCAATCATTGGTCCACCTATATCAATAATACATCACTATAATATATCATATATTGTCCATCGATTTACAATTGGTAAAATAAAACATATGCACAAGTCCCTTTCCAAATTGAACATACTTCTAAAACATGCCCGATTTCATACACTCCTCATCATATCAACTAATAAAAATTTGCATTGAAACCATAGTAAATATAAAACCCAAGCTTCATCATTGTTGATGCAATTATTTACAATATGCACGATACTTCCAAAATATATACACAGTGAACATAACGAAATAAGACAATCATCAATTTCATAACTCGCTATGATCCCAATCGGGACTAGTGAAACACACAGTAGTCACCAACTTGTAATTAACACCATGTTGTAAGAACACAACGATCCAAAGCATAACAAAAAAGAGGCAGCGCTTTCACTGCATATTATTACTCACTCCCGATCACAACTTTTCAACTAATTTAATCAATCAAAGATGAGATAGGTACTCGTCATAATCGCTCAACCAATCTGTTAAGCCCTAATATTGGCTCATTACCCATTAATTGGGGCATATTATATTAGTAATGTTATTTTATTTATGTCGGCTTTAGGCCATTAGTTGTAATTATACCTCCTAGTCTCCTATATATACCAAGGAGACATTTTCATTTTGAATC
>JASDQU010509051.1:60116-90194 GCA_032191745.1 Picea mariana | reverse complement strand
GGCAGCCCAAAGATTATTGTAAGTGATAGAGATCCCATCTTCACTAGACATTTTTGGACATAATTATTTTCTTGTTTGGGTACTCAATTGGCTCATAGCTCATCCTATCATCCTCAATTTGATGGAAAAACTGAGATAGTGAACAAATGTCTAGAAGGATACCTTCGTTGCTTTGTCTCTGATAAACAAACACAATGGTTCAAACGGTTACCCTTGGCAGAATGGTGGTATAACACTTCCTTTCATACTGCAACAAAAATGACATCATTTATGGCACTTTATGGATACCACCCTCCTTCCATCACTTCTTCTCTAAAAAAAAAATCTAAGGTTCAAGCAATGGAAGATCACATCAAGAATCAACAACAAGTTTTCCAAATCTTAAAGGACAAACTGACCATGGCACATAATCACATGAAACAACAAGCAGATCAACATCGTAGTGAAAGAAGTTTTGAAGTAGGGGAGTGGGTATTTTTAAGACTACAACCATACAAACAGATGTCCCTCAAGCAAGCCAAGAAGGATAATAAATTATCACCAAAGTATTGTGGCCCTTATAAGGTGTTGAAAAATATTGGTACTATGGCATACAAATTGGAGTTGTCTGCATCTTCACGAGTACACCCAGTTTTCCATGTTTCATGCTTAAAGAAGTTTATAGGCGACAAGATCCTAGTTCAAACTATATTTCCAGAACTTGATGAGGAAGGAAAAATCATATTGGAGCCTAAATCCATCACTGACACAAGAATTTGCCAGCTGAGGAATAGATCCATTTCAGAGTATCTCATTAAATGGAGTAAACTATCGGCTGAAGATTCCACTTGGGAAGATGAGTCTTTTATACAGAAGCATCCAGAGTTACTCAAGTGTTGCAGACAACACTTGTCTCAAGGGGAGGGGCATGTTAAGCCCTAATATTGGCTCATTACCCCTTAATTGGGGCATATTATATTAGTAATGTTATTTTATTTATGTCGGCTTTAGGCCATTAGTTGTAATTATACCTCCTAGTCTCCTATATATACCAAGGAGACATTTTCATTTTGAATCATCTTGTACTTGAAAAATTAAGTGAGGTAAAAGGAGGTTGCCCCCTTGAAGAGGCTTATTATCTGAAATTATCTCTTTTTCAAGGCGTTGAGTACTTTTTCTAAGGATTTTCTATGCTATATTGATATTTGGTTCTTAACACAATCTATGACAATCAACAAGATGCCCGACAAGAGTGAGAACAGTTGAAGATTATCAAAATTGAGCTTTGTAACAATGAATACAAAGAAGTAATCAAGAGTTCACTTGGTCATCAATAGCATAGAGAGACTAGAGTTCCTCAAAACACATCGACCAATAGGCAGAGACCCTTCGATACAAGCACGATAGAACCACAGGGTTCCTTATAACTCCCAGTCTGTGCAACGATGCAACAGTTCAACGAGGGGTATGGTAGGAAAACGATGTAGAGGAGAAGTCAATGTCCACTTGGAAAGTGACAAGTACTCAGATCAAACAGAGGTATAACCTCTATCCATTTCTCAAGAGTTGAATCCATGGATAACAATGCTAGTGGGAATGCAGACCCGAGGCATAACTTATATCACCCAACAACCATAAAGCATATAACTTAGCATAATGGACACCCTAAGACCGACTTCTGAGATACGTTGATGCCAATACCATGAAAATAATCCTACGACCATGACTCTAGAAAATACACAGTGACCAAAAGGCAATCTGAAAAACATACACAACAACCACATAACAGCCTGAATACGACTCGACAGGGTTACCCTCATAACTATGAAGAAGCGACCAACAAGGATAAACAGAGTGAAACCCTCCACCAAAACACAAAGCAATAATACCCATATCCACTTCAAAACCACAAAGAGTCATCACGATATTCACCAACAGAACAACCAACGAATGCACAACTCAACCAAACAAAATCTTTTACTTGCAAATTGAATAACCACACAGTCATTCCAAAGATAAAAACCACACATTTACATAGTTGCAAATCTCAGGAAAACACAAACTAAAGCATTATTGAGCCATCATTCATTCATACACAGAGCGTATTTCATGGGTGGGTGAAAAAGAACCATACCTATAACCGATAGGTTAAAAGGGGCGAGCTAGCCGAGCATTTTCTTCCTAGGCTTGAATTTTGGAGCTTAACCACCTACATATTGAAATGTAACAATAACCATACTAGGGTGACGATCTGATGGGGGGGATGATGGAGTGATGTGCATTTATTGCACGTCACTTCCATCTCCTCTTAATTCAATTCCGAAGTACATGACAACCAATACTCACCATATCGTTTAACCATGGAATTAATTTCCAAACCATTGAAATATGTGACCACATTGCTTGCAAAATGCGCCACCCAAAACATTCACATTAACCATTGCCAAATTCCCATACTATATCATATGTATTTCCATATCAAACACGCCCAATATAACTCAAATTCTAATCGCATAGCCACTAACCAACCATTAATAGTTAGGATTAACGCTAACTTGTTTTCATTTAAATTGCACATAACTCCTAGCATAGCATAACATAGATCCTTTCTTCTAGGATTTTTTATAAGTTTCATCCTTTTGCTTTTGTTTACATCGTTACTAACTTATTTCTTATGCATGTGTAGCCAAGTAATAATTGTGGTGACATAATTGAATATAACAACTGTAAATATATGCCAATCATAACATAAAATTAAAGCTTCGAATAACAAAACATCCCATAAAATGCATCATCTACCTGTCACTATGTCAAAAATGAAACCAAGACTACATCGTCAACCAAATAAGACCTTGTAAGAAACATTGAAACAACAACATAAAATTTGTGATATGACTATCTCTGAGCCTCTAGTCTACAAGGGGGTCCCACCTACTAGTATTATATATCATTATCATAGTTTAAATAATAGGCTTTAGCAATACTTTGTGGGTGAAATTCCTCATTGTGATTTTAATCGTCAACAAACTGGCGACTCCACGGGGACATCTGTTTCCAATAGATCAAGAACTCAGAATGTAATGGTTTTGCAAACCAAGAACAACAGATCAAGAAGATATAACCAAAATGATTATGCAATAGGGGGAAGTGAGTGAATTTAATGGAAAAAGTACCGAGAATTTGGGAATAACTCATGGAAAATGTTAAGTATGAGGGGGTTTATCCCTGTATGCATAATCATTCAACTAGAATTTTCTCTTGACTTCAAGGAGAAAATTTTTATGGACTTTCTCTTTTGAATCTCAAATGGATGAAGAAATGGAAAGCAGAAGCGGGAAGTAACCAATTTTATCATAAGACAACAGTGAAAGAAGATAACAAATTCAATGATTCCTTCAGGGGGGGACATCATAACAGTCATGTAAGCTTGATTGTTATTGACTAACAATACCCTGCAGGAGTGTCACTGTGGAAGAACTGATCCAACATTTTATTCTTGACCAAAAATTGAAATAAAAAAGAACAAAAACAAGAAATGTCATAACAGAAATGAAACTACAGAAAATAAAATGACATAATTGCAAACAACAGAAGGAAAACTAATAAAATGGAAGAAGAATATAACTATTGTAAAAGAAGAATCGAAAAGCAGTAGTGAAAACTATTAAAATGAAAACATAACTGAACTACTAATATAAAAAACAATCCAAACAATGTTAAACTCTTCAAGTTGGTTCCACGTAGTGTTTTAAGTAGAACTGTTAGTACTGTAGGAAAACAATCTCTCTTGTAAATTTTTTAGAATGTAAGAGTTTGTACCTAGGACAAAAGCGATCTTGAAAGGACCCAGTCATAATTTTTGAAACTGAGTGTCTTCCCCTATCAGCATGAGTTGAATCCCACAACAATACTTTCTCATTGATTTTAAATTTGACAATCTTGGAACTCTTGTTGAAATACTTTTTAATAGTTTGTTGTCTCCTTTTTATAGTATCCAAGGAAAACATCCTTTGCTCCTCTAAAGATAGGAGTTCATTCATACTTTGTGAGACATCAGAAGAATTTAATTCTTCGATCTGTAGCATTAACCTTAAGGAGGAAAGTTCCATCTCAGTATGCATAATGGATCTTTGACCACAAACAAGCTGGAAAGGATTGCAACCAGTGCTCACCTTGGTGGTTGTTCGATCTTCCCAAAGGGCGTAAGTGAGGAGAGTGTGCCATTGATGAGGCTTATCTTCGATGATCCTTTTAACGATTCTCACCAGATTCTTGTTAGCAGACTCGGCCTGCCCATTTCCTTGGGGATAATACATTGATGAGGTGAAATGTTTAACTCCCAACTTAGCTAAAAATTGGGTCATCTTAGTAGAAATAAAAGCAGGACCATTGTCTGTAATAATTTCCAATGGAAGACCAAATCTGGAAAAGATGTTATTTTCAAGGAAAGAAATCACCCGATCATCTGTCGAATGTTTCAGCGGGACAACTTCAACCCATTTTGTAAAATATTCGGTGGTTGTCAATGTAGTGTCCCCAAGATCGAGCCCTTTGTAAATCTGGTTTACGAAATGAATTTTAAATATGTGTTATAGGCTGGTGAGCCAAGTTTGTATAATTCGGTGGGCTTATGTGATTGTTAGGCTAGAGAGCCTAAGGGTTGTAGGCCAAGGGCCTGATTTTGTGCCTGTATGTATGCAGCACATTAATAAAATATAAACACCGCTGCGTGCAGGCCGACACGATGAATGAGTGATGGGGGACTAAGCATCCATAGAGAGGGCAAGGGATTAGGGGCTGGAAGGTGGGAAAAGGGGCTAAGTGTTAATCCTAGGGGGCTTAAGCCTATGTGTGGAGTCTTGTCCGAAGTCATATCCATGAGACCATCTGCCATTGTTGAACCTGTTGGAAGCTCATGTCTATTTTCCCCGTTGGTTGTTGTGGCCACGCAGTGCTGGACTGTGTGGGGCTTGTTGGCCATTTGAACAACACTCTCTCTAGGTGAGAGAGGTGATTGAGTTTGGAAGAACAGGTTGTTGGCCTATGAGCAATTCTCTCTAGGTGAGAGAGTGCGCAGAGGAAGGAGAGAACTCTTGGAAGGAACCCTGTAGCTGCCACAGAGCTCAGAGACTTCCGGTCTGGTCTGTTGCTGAAACCCAAGGCAAGGGAGGTTAGAAGCTGAAGGACTGTCTAGGTGACAGAGAAGGTGTATACTCCTGGGGTGGAACAGGCATGTGGGGAAGGAGAGTCTGTGGGCAGTGAGTATGAGTGGTTCCTGGGAGAGAATTCCTTCCTTGTGACTGGGTGTTTTCCCTGTAACCTCAACCTAGCCTAGGATTCCTTGCCTTGGGATGGAGCTTAGTCCTAGCTCGGGAATGACCCACTGCTGAGCTGATGAGCAGTGTGGTCTAAGGCTGGGAGGCTCGTGGAAGGCCTGCACCTAGTTGGTGGAACTACTATTGTTTCCAAGATAAGTACCAGATGATGTTTTAATTTATGTTTATGCATGTCTATGTATTTATAATTATCATGTATTCTACTGTGCATATGAATTAATGTTGATGTCATGTTTAAAATTATGATAGCAGTAATTTTTAGACTTACTTTGAGATCTAGATGTGTTTCATTTCTTAAATGCATGTTGTTTTATAATCTGAGAGTGAGTGTTATATTTCCGCGAAGTATGGTAACAGAAAGGTTGCTACAATTTGGTATCAGAGCGATTAAGCCTTGGCATCAAAAAATGGTGCTACAATTTGGTATCAGAGCCAAGGTTTCGACACTGAGTTTAGATGGGCCAGTTGAGTGGTCTTTGGACCGAGAGTGTGAGGAGGAATTGTGTCTAGAGGATCAATTCCGAACCCTGGAATGATCCAAAGTGTCAAGGAGTTACTTGACTGTGCCTACAAGCTCAAGAGGTATAGCGGTGTTGTGAAACCGTAGCTGATGTGGTCTATGGCCACAGGGAGAGAGGACTCCACACCAGATGTGTTGGAGCCTTAGGATCTGTTCGGGAGGGAAGGCGAACCCTCGTGACCATTGGATATGGAAATTGTATGCAGGGTTTAAAAACCCTTTGGATTTGCACAAGAACGTGGAAATCGTGATACGCGAAATCCCAAAATTCATCAGGACCGTCCATCAGGGGAACCACGTGGCTGTCGGACGACGTTTTGGCACACGGGAAACCAAAAAGGAAGACCCTTGTGTTCGCAAGTCGTGAGTTAGCGAAACACAGATTCCTGAAACGATATACACCATAGATCGTAGGAGAGGAATTGACCGTCAAATCAAGTGGAAGAGTAAACCATAATTTGGGATTTTGGCAAACAGAAGTTCGAGATGTGGGATGCATGAACTTTCGATGCCCGAAACCCTGAAACGCCGAAAAGATCTGCGCCATAGATCTGAGGAAGGAGTCTAACCATTGGATTTTTCTTGAAATGGATGTGGGCGCATGAATGTGTACCACGTGCCATTAAGTCGATAAGACATGCGAGAGTGGTGGGACCCGATGACATCACCGAAGGTGACGTGGACCGTCCTGAATGTACCACGTGCCATGGTGGTGAAGGGCGACAACTGTGCTGTGGGCCCATAGAATAAAGTAATTTGCAATTTTAGAATTCGCAAAGGAGGAGCACAGAGGCTCAATACTCCAACTCACAAAATCGCGAATTGGCGAAGAAGTGCTAGCACTTATCCCTAGCCTATGGTCATGAGTAGTAGGCACTAGCGAGGAGGGAGCCATACCTGTATCGCATCTCGGATATCAACGTTTGGAGGAAATGAGTCGAGGGTCTTTGACTCACGAACTCGCGATATTGCGAGTTGCGAAAGGTGACTTTGGTTATGAAGGTTTAACTATTGGATCTTCGTGGATCGAAATTCCAAAGTCCCAAAATTTGCAGAGCCGAACATAGCTCAGAAAACTTTGTGAAGTCAAAACATTTTTCTTGTTCACGTTGGCTTATGAATGTTGTAAGTTTTCTTGAAGGTTTAAGGGCCTGACAAACTTCCGATTGATTTCACATTGTGTGTGCAGAGTTCAACGAGTGTCAGGATAGCCAAGAATAGATGCCAAGTAAGGAAATGGAAGAGGTGCGGAGTGCCTCCATTTCAGAGGACGAAAGAGAAGGAAAGAATGTCAACTTGGGAGTCGAAGGAACAAACTCTAATGGGCACAGAAAAGAGATAGTTAAAGAAGGATGTATGATGAAACTCATTGAAATATTGCAAAAAGATGCCCAGGCTAGCCGAGCTAATATCCGAAAACTCATGAAAATCAGGGATCGGCAGGGTGAATTCAACTTAAAAATGTTGAAAAGCCTGGAAAGAATAGAAAAGAAATTGGAAAAAGAGAGTGACACAAGCAGATCAAGAAGTGTCAGAACCCCTAAGAGGAGAAGAATATCGAGGAGTGGTAGCAGACATTACCGTCTCTCCCCGAAGCATTCTGGCAAGGAAACACACAGTAGTTCAAGCCCGTCCCCTACTAGAAAACACCAAACATTTGAAAGGGATGAATTGAAAGGAGAGATGAACAAGATTAAGCCTCCAACGTTTGATGGCGAACATAAGAAGGAGGAATATGCCAAAACATAGTTGTTGGGTATGAAGAAATATTTCCAACTGCAAAACTACTCTGCTCATGCAGAAGGAAGAATTGCGATGTACCAGCTAAAAGGAAAAGCATCCATGTGGTGGGATCAGTTTGTGCAAGTACAACACATCATAGAGAAAGATATCACTTGGAAGGAATTTAAGAGGTATTTCGAGAAGAAATACCTTACCAAAAGATATTATGACAGAAAGATGAAGGAGTTCTTCGAACTCAAGCTAGGAAACATGACCATTGATGAGTATGAACGAAGTTTCTTGGAACTGTTGAAGTATGTTCCATTCATCAAAGATGAGACTGTCAAGATTCAGAGGTATCTGAGTGGACTGCCACCTTTCATCGGTGACAAGATTCAATATGATGATCCTAAGACTATGGAAGAAACGATAAGAAGGGAAAAATTCTTATATGAACAACAAAGAGAAAGGCCTACTTTTCGGAAGGCTTGGGATGATCAGAAGAAGTTCAGGAAAGAGCAGAGGCATAAGGGAAACAAGCCTCCCTTTTTCAGAAATAGTCCTCAGGGACGGTCATCTTTTAGAGAGCCCAGGAAGGCTGAAGTGAGTGAGCAAATGCCCAGACTGTCACCTATGGAGTGTTGGGGTTGTAAAGGAAACCATAGGTACAGAGACTACCCCCACAAAAAAGATAAAGCGAGAACTGTCCAAAATGTTCAGCAAGATGAAACAGTGGAGGATATGGGCAGCAGAATGCCAAGGATCTATGCAGCCCTGGACAACAAGCAAGCAGAATTTCAATTGCACATGATTGAAGTGGAAGGTATGATTAACAACCAACCACTGATTATTTTAATTGATTCAGGGGCTAGCCATAGTTATGTAGATCCTAGGGTGGTGGAAAGTTTGCGTTTATCAAGAAGCAAACATGAAAAGTCTTGTTTAGTGCAGTTGGCTACAGGGACTAAGAGGAAGGTCAGTGAATTGGTTAAGTCATATTCAGTGGACATGAAAGGATTGAGCACTAAGGCTGAATTGAATATTCTACCTTTAGGCTCTTATGACTGCTTAATTGGGATGGACTAGTTGGACCAGCACCATGCCCTCCTGGACCTTCGTAACAAGAGGTTTACATGCCTGGACGAAGAGGGAAATCGGAAAATAGTCCAAGGAATTCCCAAAGTTGTGGCTGTCAAAGAAATCTCAGCCATGCAGCTAAAGAAGTGCTACAGGAAGGGCTGTCAATTATTTGCAGCTCGTGTGGAAGAAGCATCCAGAGATGTAGTCTCAAAGATTGGAGACCATGAGGTAATCACAGAGTTCAAAGACGTATTTCAGGAGGTACCTGGACTACCTCCAAAGAGGGACATCGATTTTTCTATAAATTTGATGCCTGGAGCAGCTCTAGTTTCGAAGGCTCCTTATAGAATGAGTACGCCAGAGCTGAAAGAGTTGCAATTGCATCTTGAAGAGATTTTGAAGGGGTACATTCACCCAAGCGTGTCACCTTGGGGTGCCACGGTCTTATTCGTGAAGAAGAAAGATGGGACGTTGAGGCTGTGCATTGATTTATGGTAGTTTAATAAGGTAACTGTCAAGAACAAGTATCCTCTGCCAAGGATTGATGATATTTTCGATCAGTTGAAGGGTGCAAGAATATTTTCGAAAATAGAACTCATATTGAGATATCACCAGGTAAGAATAAAGGATGAGGACATCAACAAGACCACCTTTAGAACAAGGTATGGTCATTATGAATTCACAGTGGTGTCGTTTGGTCTGACAAATGCACCTGTTGTTTTCGTGTGCTTAATGAATGGTGTATTCAGGGACTATTTAGACAAGTTTGTCATAGTCTTCCTGGATGACATCTTGGTGTATTCCAAGTCAGAGGAAGAGCTTGAACAACACTTGAGAATGGTTCTGCAAGTGTTGAGAGAACACCAGTTGTATGCCAAGCTGAGAAAGTGCTCATTTTATCAAAGGAAGATTCATTACTTGGGACACATTATATCAGAAGAAGGGATCGTTGTGGATCCTGAAAAGGTTGAGGCCATCCAATAATGGTCAGTGCCAAGGAATGTGGCAGAGGTTAGATCTTTTATGGGTCTGACGGGTTACTACAAAAGGTTTATAGCAGGATTCTCAAAGATATCTCACCCTATCACTTCCTTGCAAAGGAAGGAGAAGAAGTTTCAGTGAACGAAAGAGTGTGAGTGCAGTTTCCAGCGATTGAAGCAGTTGTTAACCAGTGCTCCAATCCTGAGGAATGCAGATCCAGATATGGAGTTCATGGTGTGCATAGATGCATGTAAGGAGGGGCTGGGAGGAGTTCTCAGCCAAGAGGGATTTGTAATCTGTTATGAGTCCCGAAAGCTGAAAGAGGATGAAAGGAATTATGCCACTCACGATTTAGAGCTGGTAGCAATCATCCACGCATTGAGGAAATAGAGACATTACCTCATGGGAAGGAGATTTGAATTGAAAATAGACCACAACAGTCTGAAGTATTTATTTGATCAGTCGACTTTAAACACCTAACAAACTAGATGGCTAGAGTTTCTGTGCGAATATGACTTTGATATCAAGCATATCAAGGGTAAGGAAAATAAGGTGGTTGATGCACTCAATAGAAAGGTGCATGACTTACATGCTACAACCATTAGCATGTACAGGACTAATATCAGGGATAGAGTTCTGGAAGCTACAAATGTTGATTTGCAGTTCAGAGATTTGGTAGCAAAGCTACATCAGCGTGAGAGACCGTAGACCAAGAAAAGTTACACCTTGGAAGATGATGGCTCACTTCTGTATAAAAACAGAGCGTACATACCCAATGCCATAGAATTGAAGCTGACAATTCTAAAATAAATGCATAATGTGACGTATGTCAGACATCCTGGTTATCAGAAGACTGTAGCAGCAGTCAAAAGCCATTATTTTTGGCCGGGTATGAAGAAATAAATCGTTGAATACATCGCCAGATGTATGGAGTGCCAAAAAGTTAAGGCTGAGCATAGGCACCCAGCAGGGTTGTTGCAGCCTTTACCCATTCCTGAGTGGAAATGGAAAGTGGTGACAATGGATTTTATTACGGGACTACCCAGAACAAGCAAGCAACATGATTCAATCATGGTGGTGGTGGATAGGTTTACAAAATCTGCCCATTTTATTCCACTGAAAACCACTCACAAGGCAGCAGATGTTGCTTATATCTTCTTAAAAGAAGTGGCATGCTTGCACAGAATTCCTAAGACGATTGTGTCTAATAGGGACCCAAAATTCACCTCGAATTTCTGGAAAGGACTGTTCAAAGGATTCGGAACGAATCTGAACTTTAGTACAGCATATCATCTTGAGTCTAACGAACAGACAAAGAGGGTGAATAGAGTAATAGAAGACATGCTGAGAATGTATGTGATGGATAAACCATCAAGATGGGAAGACTACCTCTATTTGATAGAATTTTCCTACAATAATGGGTATCATGCATCGTTGAAGATGAGCCCATTTGAAGCACTTTATGGAAGAAAGTGCAACACTCCAGTGAGTTGGGATAATCCAGCTAACAGAGTAGTAGTTGGGCCAGAGTTGCTCAAAGATATGGAAGACCAAATGATAAGAATTAAACAGAATTTGAAAGTTGCCTAGGACAGGCAAAAAAGTTATGTTGATAAGAACAGAACCCACAAAGAATACAAAGTGGGTGATCATGTTTTCCTTAAAGTAAAAACTAACAGGAGTTCCCTGAAGTTTGGAAGTTGCGCCAAGTTGGCAGCAAGATTTTGTGGGGCATTTGAGATCCTGGAAAGGATTGGGCTAGTTGCATACATGCTTGCATTACCTGCATCTATGACTGTACATAATGTGTTTCATGTTTCACTACTCAAGCGATATATACCCGATGCTAATCATGTTATCGATTGGAATGTGATTCAGGTGGAACCAGAAGGTGTCCTGCAAGTGCATCATGTGTGCATATTGGACAGGAAAAGCAAACAGCTCCGGAATCAAGCTATAGAGCTTGTAAAGGTCCAGTGGACCTGGTACGGTCCTGAGGATGCGATATGGAAGCATGCAAATGCTATGCGGGTAGAGTACCCACATATTTTTGAAAATTTTGAAATGCTTGCAAAGAGAGTGTAAGGTTGCACTTAGGACAATGCAGAAATAAGGGGAGGGGGATTGTAGTGTCCCGAAGATCAAGCCCTTTGTAAATATGGTTTATGAAATGAATTGTAAATATGTGTTATAGGCTGGTGAGCCAAGTTTGTATAAGCCGGTGGGCTTATGTGATTGTTAGGCCAAAGAGCCTAAGGGTTTGGGCCAAGGGCCTGATTTTGTACCTGTATGTATGCAGCACATTAATAAAATATAAACATCGTCACGTGCAGGCTGACATGATGAATGAGTGATGGGGGACTAAGCATCCATAGAGAGGGCAAGGGATTAGGGGCTGGAAGGTGGGAAAAGGGGTTAAGTGTTAAGCCTAGGGGGCTTAAGCCTTGGGAATAATAATTTAATATTATTCCAAAAGACATGTGAATAATATATCTTATCCTAAGTTCTTTTGGAAGGACAAGCAACTTCCAAATGGAAGGAACGCATGCTAAAGGACCGCATGCAGTTGCATGGGTGACAAATGTCAATCCTGTCCCATGCAAATAAAGGGGCTGAGAAGAACCGTGATGGGGGTTCTCCTCCATTTGAACCAATCTTCTAAACAGTACGACTGGTCCGACCTCTGCAAGAATACCTCGTATGCCCTCTGAATAAGAAAATTCTGTGTGTTGATTCGGAATAACTGGTGTTAATTTCTGAAAAGTCGAAGCATCCTCTATCTGAACATCGAGCCTATGCATGGAGTCTTGTTCGAAGTCATATCTGTGAGACCATCTGCCATTGTTGAACTTGTTGGAAACCCGTGTCTATTTTCCCCGTTGGTTGTTGTGGCCATGCAGTGCTGGACTACGTGGGGCTTGTTGGCTAGTTGAACAACACTCTCTCCAAGTGAGAGAGGTGATTGAGGTTGGAAGAACATGTTGTTGGCCTATGAGTGATTCTCTCCAAGTGAGAGACTGCGTAGAGGAAGGAGAGAACTCTTAGAAGGAACCCTATAGCTTCCATAGAGCTCAGAGACTTCTGGTCCGGTCTGTTGCTGAAACCTAAGGCAAGGGAGGTTAGTAGCCGAAGTACTGTCTAGGTGATAGAGAAGGTGTATACTCCTGGGGTGGAATAGGCATGTGGGGAAGGAGAGTCTATGCGCAATGAATATGAGTGGTTCCTGGGAGAGAATTCCTTCCTTGTGACTGGGTGTTTTCCTTGTAACCTCAGCCTAGCCTAGGATTCCTTGCCTTGGGATGGAGCTTAGTCCCAGCTCGGGGTTGACCCACTGCTGAGATGATGAGTAGTGTGGTCTAAGGCTGGGAGGTTCATGGAAGGCCTACACCTGGTTGGTGGAACTACTATTGTTTCCAAGATAAGTACCAAATGGTGTTTTAATTTATGTTTTTGCATGCCTGTGTATTTATAATTATCATGTATTCTGTTGTGCATATGAATTAATGCTAATGCCATGTTTAAAATTATGATAGCAGTAATTTTTAGACTTACTCTAAGCTCTAGATGTGTTTCATTGCTTAAATGCATGTTGTTTTATAATTTGAGAGTGAGTGTTATATTTCCGCAAAGTATGGTAACATAAAGGTTGCTACAATTTGGTATCAGAGCGATTAAGCCTTGGCACCGAAAAGTGGTGCTACAGTCAAAATAAATACTTGTCTTGTTGAAGATGGAGGATTAATAGGACCAATAAAATCCAATCCCCACTTTGAAAAAGGAAATTCTGGGAGGACATGTTGTAACGACATGGATGAAAGGCATTCTTTCCCAACAATTTTTTGGCACTTGTCACAAGATCTCGAAAAAACATAAGAGTCACGAAAGATTGAAGGCCAATAATATCCTTTTCTAATAATCTTGAAAGCAGTGGTTTTAGCAAAAAAATGACCTCCTACATGAATAACAGAATTTGAAGAACCATGAGTTTCTTGCAACAGTTTTTGTGCTTCCTCATTGTTTACATGGAAAAGCAACATACCATCTGTAGATCTTCAAAACAAGAAGTCTCATATAATGATTTATCTAGCAGATTCAAGATAGAGCCTTCTCCTTTTATGAGTATCTAACTTATCTGAAAATCTTTGGATTTGTAAATAGTAAACCAAATTCTTATACCAAGGATGTTCAAACAGAGGAAGGATTTGATTATCAATGTAGAATAGTGTTGATAAGGAAATATCCCTTGATAGTGGTAGAAGTCACGATGTTTAAATCATGCTCTTGGATATTGGCAAACCAATGTGAAAGATTCCCTGAAAGATAAGTCTGTGAGAGAAAAAATGTGACAGCAGGTAAAGGGACTTTTACCAATGTATGCTTACCTAAGATGAAGTGGCGAAATTTTTCAACAACTTTAACCAGAGTGAAAGCATGTTTTTCAATAAAAGAATATTTAAATTCATCATCACACAAAGTTTGACTCATGTAAGCCACTAGTTTTTCGTTACCTTGGTCATCACCTTGCATGAGGATAGCAGAATCTTCTTCCTCTGTGGCATTAGTATATATCGTGAATTCTTTCTCAAAATCTTGCTTCGCCAAAACCGGTGCAGAACTAATTGCTTTCTTGATCCCTACAAAAGCGTTTTCGACATCATTTGTCCAAGAAAAAGAACTATCTTGCTTAAGAAGATTATGAATCGGTTTGACCATTACAGCAAAATCAGGAACAAACCTATGGATGAAATTAATAACACCCATAAAATCTTGGACCTCCTTCTTGGAAGAGGGAGCAGGCAGATTAAGGATAGCAGGAATCCTTTCAGGATCAATGCTTATTCCCAAATCAGAGACAATGTGTCCAAGGAGCTTTCCCTTGGTAACGCTGAAAATAGACTTAGAAGGGTTTAGAGAAATGTCAAATTTCCTGCATCGCATGAGAACTCTTTTAAGATGGCCAAAATGATCTGATATGTTTTTAGAGTACACAGTCAAGTCATCATGATAGATTTGAATGATCTTACCGATCAAATCATTAAAATCTATTTGCGTAGCTCTTTGAAAAGTGGCACCTGCATTAGATAAGACAAAAGAAATATGTTCATAAGCAAAGGTGTCCCAACGAGTAAAAAAGGTGGTTTTATATTTGTCTACCCTTTTTACCTTGATTTGATTGTAACCGGAAAAACCGTCAAGTAAGGACATCATTTGTGACCCTGCAACTTCCTGCAAGATCATTTCCATATTAGGGAGAGGAAAGTGATCTTTTATACTAGCCCGATTCAATGCGCGAAAATCTATGCATAATCTGATCTGACCAGTTGTTTTCCGAATGGGAACCAAGTTGGAAACCCATTCAAAATACTTGACCGAAAATATGATTCCAGCCTTCAAGAGTTTTTTCAACTCCTTTCGAATAGTTGCTTCTAGTGCAAGGTTGATAGGTCTTTGTTTTTGCCTAACCAGTTTTATTCCCTCTTTGATAGGAATGGCATGTTGTATAAGAGAGGGATCAAAACCACGAATATCCTCATAATACCAAGAAAAAACATCTTGAAATTCACCAAACAGTCTGGCAAACTTCATTCTTTCTTCATCAGAACATTGGGAACCTATTTTAACATTCTTTGGAGACTCGGGTGTCCCAATGTTCAAGGAGATGGTTTCACCCACCTTCCTTTTCGACTCCTCTTATTTATGTTTCTCTTTATTGCCTACATCACTCGATGAAATTGAACTCTCTAGAGGAGTCAAGCCCTTAGGAATCTTGTTATCTTCCATGTATATAATTTCCTTAGGCTTATAAGGTTCATTTTGAATGAAAGCACATATGCTCTCATCGCTAGGGAAGACCTTCCATTATTCTATATTGTCAGGGATATGTGGACGATATAGATATTGCAAAGTACAATCAGGTCTGTGTGGCATAATTTTTTGATTAGGAGAGGCTGCAAAAAGAGTTAATCGATCAACCATTGAGTTCAATTCCCTCTTAACATGAGTAATGTTGAAACATAGTAGGTTTGAGATAAGTGCCCAAATAGTTTGAGTGTAGTGTTTCATCAACTTGTTGCTAGGAGAGTATATCCTACGTACAAGGTTCACAACAAGATCAGAATCCCCAAAACCTGTAAGGTGACCACAACCCGGATTATAAGCGTTTTCAATGCCTAATAATAAAGCTTCGAATTCAGTGGAATTTTTTCTACAAGCAAACTCTAACCTATAAGAAAAGTTATGAATTTTCCCCACATGAGAGTACAAGATAATTCCAGCTCTGTTTCCTTCATTAGAGCATGACCCATCAAAGTCCATATGCCACATACTATCGTCTAAGTCGATTTGTTCCAAGGGAGTGTTATCCTCCTCGGCAAAAATGGAATACAAGCCTAGGTCCTCTTCGATATAATTCACATTAGGTTGTGGAACACTTTCTATGTAACGTGAAATCCTTCCCTCTCTAAATACTATGATGTTTTTACCATTCCGAGGAATGGATAAGTGTGTCCCATTGAGTGAGAGGTATCCACCCTTCAAATATTTAAAATATCTTCCCAAGATGATTGAGTAGTTTCTTAATGGCATATCAATTACCTGAATATTAAGGGTTGTCCTTATTTTAGGGTGTGCGCACAAAACCAAGGTCATATCTTTGATTTCACCTATGGTCTTTTGTTGTAGACTATTATAAGAGAGCATGATTCTAGTGTTTTCATTTGTACAAGACAGGCCTAGCTCTTCCATAATAATCTTCGACATTACACTTGGGCCCGAACCGCGGTCGATGAGGCAACAATGAGAAATATTATCCATAATATTTACAGAAATATAAAGAGGGGGATTTTTTACAGGGTATCTAAATTTATGTACACCTACTTTATTTATAGATGAATCCTCTTCGTTTACCTCTTCAGAGAGGTTGGATACAACGTAATATTTTCCTTCCATGAATTGTTTTAGATGCCTTTGTTGTTCAAGGACGACAACCATGTCAAGAAGGGTTGCATCTGCTTTGATGTTGGCCAACTGATTTAGAATATTGTATTTGGAAGAGGGGAGAGGGGAGGTAGTTCCTTGATTGTGAGGATCCTTAGGAACCTGAACAGTAGCAGTTGGTGAGTATGAGCTCGGGCTAGAATAATTGCGGGGAGGATCATATTTGTTTTTGGGAGCATAGGATTTGTTCCTAGTATTGATGATCATGACATCTTCTGGATCTGCAAAATCTAGGACAAAGATGGCAATTTCTGGTCTTTTACCAAAGATCTTATCTCTGGAACTCTTATTTTCCTCACATGTGGTTTCCTCGTGGTGTTCCTCGCAAAAGTTACACCAACTACAAGGCATGATAGCTTTAGGTTGAAAATTATTTTCATTTGGATTTCTAAAGGGGGGTGCAGAAGAGGATGAAGCTCCAAGGGTAAGAGGGGAGACATTTCCATTTCACTCATACACTATCATATGATTATTCATGTCTTTTAAAATTTGTAAGAGGGAGGACATGTTTGTATGTTTAACTGATTCTCCCTGAGGAAGACCTTTTCGTTTAAGTTGTTCTTCATACTCTAAACAAGTATGCAAAGCAAAACTGAAGTTATCAATGGATTTTTCCTCAATCCTATGAAGGTAGGGGGAAGGTAATGCATTATAATAATGCATGAAAGCGGCTTGGTTCTGAGGTCGAATGATTTTAGGGATTTGATTGTATAACTTGTTGAAACGCAAGTTGAAGGACTTGATGGTTTCACCACCCTTACAAGCGTTGTTATTGTATTCCCGTAACTACTCAGTTGAGATTTTGGATTGCCCATAGGTGGATTTGAGCCAATAGACTAACTCCTGCCAAGTAGACAGAATCTTAGGAGGAAGGTCAAAGAAATCGACCACAGCCTTCCCTTCCAGGGAATTGACAAACAAGCGCATGCAAGTATCGTTGTCATTGGCTCCTATGTTGTGATAGACATTAGAAAATGCCACCAAGTGTTCATTTGTAGTGACAGTGTTATTCCCTGAAAACCTAGGAAGATTCTCTTTGAATTTAGGAAGTGGACGAGTAGCAGGTGCCAAGTTAAGAGGAGAGGAAATATGCCACAGTGTGGTTGTAGAATCTTCTTCAAATTGAAAAATCTCATACTTTTTAATGACTTTGGTGGGGTTTGTGGTAAATTGGACAAGGACTTGGTGACTATATAAGCTACCAATCACTGACTGAGCTAAAGCTGAGATGAAGAAGCACCTCCAGTGCCACCAAAGCCACCACTAGATGCCATCTTGTGGATAATAGGTAAGGGAGAGAAAGGCGAATTGGAAGAATCAGACAAGGTTCTCTTTAGAGCACTTTGTTGGGTTGAAAACACAAAGTTGATTCTTCCTATTTCAGCAATAGGATTAATTTAAGGTGATAAGACTCTTCTTCTCCTAGAAACACGAGGGTTTAAGGACATGAAAAGAAGGTCAAAGCTAAAGGAAAAATAAAGTTATGGTTGATTCATAGGTTGTCTATGTCTAGCTTCCCAATGTTCTTAGGCACTTATGTCTTGTTCAAGTCCTTCCCATGAACAATTAATCTCAGCCCGAGTATTAGCAATGTCTAAAATGGTGTTAAACAAATTTAAAGGAATGTTGGTTTGATCTTGAAGACCGGGCTCAATATTAGGTTGTCCTGCAACAGATATAGTCATTAAGAAATGCAACAGTCAAAGAATCAATATCAGAAAAATAGATATATTCGATGATAATCAAGCATAAAAAATCAACCAGGGAGATATTGAGAATATCCCTAGTATGGTCGCCAAATAATGTTGAGGAAAAGATATAAAATGATCTTACTCAAGCATTTTCAGATCTCACTTGGCTAAAGCAAGATAGACGAGAATATCACCCTATGTTTATAGCCATCGAAAATTGTTTTCTAATCCACAAGTATTGGTTACAAGTGCTTAGGCTGATTTTTTTTTATAAATGAAAGATTGTTGAAAAATTCAATATTTATGTAATTTTATGAATATAACAGATGCAGTAATAAATGTAGAGACATAATTAAAAACACCAAGTCAATAATCAACGCAAATGAGACATAAAGAAATCGTTTATTCCATTCCAAATTATCAAAAGAATCGTTCTCTTTACAAAATTCCTTGAGGAAGTTTGGACCAAAGTCAAACTTAGATGTCCCCGATGAAAACCATACAAAAGGAATTCTGACAGAAAATAAAAAACTGAACTTTAAAAGTTGGATCATCTTGCCACAGATTGTTTCCCACTTGACTCTGCACAATATCCTTTATCAGTCATGAAATTTAATTCACAAACAAACAAGTCTACATAGACTATCAAAGATAGATCAAGACCTCTGGAAAACAAGTGTCTGAATGATGTAATTCATCCCTGAATCTTGTTGTCTACAATAGGACCCTGTTATCATAAAAGATAATTACGCTTTCAATGAATTAAATAATGAATGAAAACTAAATTATCTCAATAAAACTCAAAGAGCAAACCTTAGTATGATTTCTCCTTCTATTCTCCTCTTGTTCCTCCTTCTCCTTTTGCCTTTAAGCAATCAAAATTAGTTGAAGTAGTTAAACTACCTATTTAGTTAAGTTAACTAAAACTCAACCAACTTTTTATTTAAGGGGGAAAAGTAATAAAATAATAATAAGGGTCTTTAATAAATAATAACTAGTAGGTGGGACCCCTTGTGACTCCCTTCAGTTTATTTAACAAACATAACACAACTAGTTAATCAATCAAACACATCCCTCCTTGTGGATCCCATCATCACTCTCATAATTTGACAATTTATATTAATGATAATTGAAACTATATCCAAAAATACAATATCCATATATCCAAAAAATAGTGTGTTGTCCAAAAATTTCATAAGTCAACTGTTCTCGACAATCAATAAATAAAAACACTTAAAAACCATATTTGCCACTCTGGGAGGCAATTCTCCCCTTGTTGTCTTTGTCTCCCTTTGATTTCTATGAATTTACCTTAGGCTGTGTGGAGCCTTTAGGCCTAATCTCACTGATAACGTGAGAGAAATCATCTCTCAAATGCATGCGACATGACACGGATTTGGCAGAGTCATTTGAGGGAGAGGAGGGGGGAGCGGCGGCTTTTCCTTTGTCACGAGCATGGTGGGCCTCGATTTTTAACCTTTTTCTTGTGTGGGAAGACTGTACTGGTGAGTGGGCAGGGGAAGCTTGGACAATTTGATTAACAGGTGGAGGAGTAGGTAGAGACAAGTTGGGCTAGCCACGATGTTGGGAGACTGTCGGGTGGACAATCTCTTCCCATCTGTCATTTTCAGGGACTTTAGGTTGTAATGAGACATGAGGGGGAACAAGGATACTAGGGACATGTGGGGCTTGGAAGGGAGGCCATTATGGCCTAGGTTGGACCACTCCTTGTCCAATCCAGTTAAAGAATCCAACTTGGAATAGCTGGCTCAACTCTTGCGAGTCTGCATCAAAATGTATAGAAAAACTTGGCCTTCTAGGGCCCCTGTTCCAATATCCTCTTCCTCTGTTACCCCAACCATGGCTACCCCTACTGAAAAATCTCATTCATGTATGAATTACTTATTAGCAACTATTTTCTTCAATAAACCATGCATGGCATCTCTTTAAATATGAAACAAAGTTTGGCTCAGCAACACACCAGACTCATGCAATCCAATCCATAAAAAAATCAGTTAATACTTGTCAATGAGCAGTGGGTGAATAAGGGTTATGGGATATGTGAGGGATTGTATTGAGTGAAAAGTGGTAAAATGAAGGGGAGTAGATCATGATTATTTCTCAACAAATCATTAAACAATCAATTGTATTGTAAATCAAAACATATCATTGTAACTCATCCATGTGCCATCCTTTAATTGTTATAATACATAGTTTCATTTAACTTTAATTTAATTTTAAGAATAGAGAGTGGATAGTGAATATAGGAAGGTGATGGGACTTGTAATTTGCGAAAAAGTGAGAGAATGGTAGGGAAAAAATGAATATTGTTCATAAAAAAATTCAAGTAATCCATAAACACATCTCTGTACTCAATACAAAACATACCAATACCAATTCAATAATTACTGTGTGTCAAAATTGTTCACTGTTCCACATTCAATTTGTTCAAAACTTCTCAATTAACACTGTCTATACTCATAATCAAACAACTTCTAACAGTCATGTTAAGAGAAATGTTTGGTTTCTAATTTCTTTCCTTTCATTTAAAGAATCGAAAGAAACACACATCAATCATTGCTCCACCTCTGTCAATAATACATCACTATAACATATCGTATATTGTCTATTGATTTACAATCGTTCAAATAAAACATATGCATAGGTCCCTTTCCAAATTGAATAGACTTCTAAAACATGCCCAATTTCTTACACTCCTCATCATATCAACCAATAAAACTTTGCAATGAAACCATAGTAAATATAAAACCTGAGCTTCATCACTGTTGATGCAATTATTTACAATATGCACGATACTTCCAAAATAGATACACAATGAACATAACGAAATAACACAATCATCAATTTCATAACTCGCTATGATCCCAATCGAGACTAGTGAAACACACAGTAGTCGCCAACTTGTAATTAACACCATGTTGTAAGACCACATCGATCCAAAGCATAACTAAAAAGAGGAAACCCTTTGACTTCATATTATTACTCACTCTCGATCACAATGTTTCAACTAATTTAATCAATCAAAGACGAGATAGGTACTCGATGCAACTGTCATAATCACTCAACCAATCTATGAAAATCAACAAGATGCCCGACAAGAGTGAGAACAATTGGGTGTTATCAAAATCGGGCTCTGTAACAATGAATACAAAGAAGTAATCAAGAGTTTTCTTGGTCATCAATAGCACAGATAGACTAGAGGTCCTCAAAACACATCGACCAATAGGTAGAGACCCTTTGATACAATCACGGTAGAACCACAGGGTTCCTTATAACTCTCGGTCTATGCAACGACGCAACATTTCAACGATGGGTATGGTAGGAAAACGATGCAGAGAAGAAGTGAAATTCCACTTGGAGAATGGAAATTACCCAGAGAACATAGAGGTATAACCTCTGTCCATTTTGCAAGAGTCGAATCCAGGGATAAAAATGCCAGTGGGAATGCAAACTCAAGGCATAACGTATATCACCCAACAACCATAAAGCATATATATTGGCATAATGGCCACCCTAAGACCAACTTATAAGATACGTTGATGCCAATACCATGAAAATAATCCCACGACCATGACTCTGGAAAATACACAGTGACCAAAAGGTAGTCCGAAAAACATACATAGCAACCACATAGCAACCTGAATACGACTAGACAGGGTTACCCTCATAACTGTGAGGAAGTGACCAGCAAGGAGAAACATAGCGAAACCCTCCACCAAAAAATAGAGCGATAATACCCATATCCACTCCAAAACCAAAGAGATCCATCACTATATTCACCAACAGAACAACCAGTGAATGCACAACCCAACCAAACAAAATCTTTTACTTGCAAATCGAATAACCACACAGTCATTCCAGAGAGAAAAACCACACATTTACACAGTTGCAAATCTCAGGAAAAAACAAACCAAACCATTACTAAGCCATCATTCATTCATACATAGAGTGTGATTCATGGATGGGTGAGAAAGAACCATACTTGTAACCGATAGCTTAAAATGGGGGAGTTGGCCAAGCGTTTTCTTCCCAGGATTGAATTTCATAGCTTAACCACTAACAGATTGAAATGTAAAAATAACCATACTAGGGTGTTGGCCTGATGGGGGGAGGATGGAGTGACGTGCATTTACTGCACATCACTTCCATCTCCTCTTCATTCAATTCTGAAGTACACGACAACCAATACTTACCATATCGTTTAACCATGGCATTAATTTCCAAGCCATTGAAATCTGTGACCACATTGCTTGCCAAATGTGCCACCCAAAATATTCACATTAACCATTTCCAAATTTCCATACTATACCATATGTATTTCCATATCAAACATGCCCAATAGAACTCAAATTCTAATCGCATAGCCACTAAAAAACCATTAATAGTTAGGATTAACACTAACTTGTTTTCATTTAAATTGCACATAACTCCTAGCATAGCATAACATAGATCCTTTCTTCTAGGATTTTTTATAAGTTTCATCCTTTTGCTTTTGTTTACATCGTTACCAACATATTTCTTGTGCATGTGTAGCCAAGTAATAATCGTGGTGACATGATTGGACATAAAAACTATAAATATATGCCAATCATAACATAAAATTAAAGCTTCGAATAACAAAACATCCCATAAAATGCATCATCCACCTGACACTATGTCAAAAATGAAACCAAGACTGCATCGTCAACCAAATAAGACCCTATAAGCAACATCGAAACAACAACATAAAATGTGTGATATGACTATCTCTAAGCCTCCAGTCTACAAGGGGGTCCCACCTACTAGTATTATATATCATTAGTGTAGTTTAAATAATAGGCTTTACCAATACTTTGTGGGTGAAATTCCTCATTTTGATTTTAATCGTCAACAAAGTGGTTCTCAAGTTTATCTCTGCTAATGAGTAGATAACAAATGTTTTTCTAAATCCTCTGTCCAAGATGAAAAGTTTGTGTACTTAAGGGACAAGCTGGGACTCGTGGAGATGAATTCCTTATTGGAAAAGGAAGTGATTACTCCCCAGGTTGGGAGGGAGCACTGATATGTTATTGATATATGGACAACCATTTTTCAGTTTGGAAAATGGTCTAGTTTGGGTAGTCACTTTCCAATCCAGAAAGTGGTCCAAGATTTTTTATGGACAATCATTTTCCAATTCGGAAAATGGTCCATAACAGACAATGATTTTTGTAACGAAAATGGTCTGACAGATTGTTGATGTACCATAGACAACAATTCCCCTTGTGGCTAGTGTGGGGGAATGGTCTAGGACAATCATTCAACTTGACAGTTAATGTGAGAAGTGGTCAAGCAGAATGATCCGCCTCTTCGGGAAGTCATTCTTTCAAAGTTCACAATTGTGAGAAGTTTTGAAGAATAGTATGATGTAGGAGGTTGGTGCAGGACAGTGATTTCCATAGGAAATGGTCTGGAAAATCATTCCCTAGGGAAGACTCATTCTCTCCAGGTTGCACTATGAATCATGCTGGAAGAATGGCCCAGTTAGGTTGAATGGTCTAGGTTCAACAATCTGGGACAGTTATTCTTCCATGCTTGGGAAGAATAGTCTAGACAACCCATGGCTGATGTTTAATTTTTTGAGGGCATATGCTCTTCCATATCTCACAAATGTGAGTCGAATAATGGCCCAGATGACTCAGTTCGTATCATGACATTGTTGATATCAGATGATATGATTATTATGGAGACTGTATGTCTCTTGACATTGGTTGTATGCTACTATGATGGATGTGATCCACTAGTGACTATGTGTCACTAGTTAGTAACTTGGATAAATAACTTGGATAATATAGATATTCACTTGGATATTGTTAATGTATTTGGAGAATACTCGGCCAAATATTTTCTTTGTTGTGAAAATAGTTCTAGGTGGAATCTAGCCATGAGAACTGAATAATTGCAAAGCATGCCTTGAAATATCTTCCTGGGATGTTTGAGTTATTATATACAACTGCATGGAATTATCGATTCAGATTGGGAAGGGAGTGCAGATGACAGAAGAAGTGCTTCTTGGATATGTTTCAGTTTGATCTTTGCCACAATATCATGGGCTAGCATGAAACAAAAGTTTGTTGCACTCAACACTGCAGAAACAGAGTATATTGCAGCTTGTGATGCTTGTACGGAAGCAGTGTGGCTCTGTAAGATGGCCTCTGGACTATTTGATCAGGTTTTGGATTCTATCGTGATATATTGCGATAATCAAAGATGTGTGAAGCTCTCAGAGAACCCGACGTTCCATGACAGGTCGAAGCACATTGAGATCAAGTACTATTTTCTCCATGATAAAGTTTAGAGGGGAGAAGTGGTTCTCCAATATATCTCCACTGATGAGCAAATAAAAAATATTTTGGTAAATCCTATGTCCAAGATGAAAATTTTTCGTACTTAAGGGACAAATTGGAACTCGTGGAGATGAATTCCTTATTGGAAAAGGAAGTGATTACTCCCCAGGTTGGGAGGGAGCACTGATATGTTATTGATATATGGATAGTAATTTTCCAGTTTGGAAAATGGTCCAGGTTGGGCAGTCACTTTCCAATCCAAAAAGCGGTCCAAGATTTTTGATGGAAAATCATTTTCCAGTTCATAAAATGGTCCAAAATAGACAGTCATTTCCGTAATGAAAATGGTCCGATTGATTGTTGATGTACCATAGACAAAAATTCCCCTTATGGCCAATGTGGGGGAATGGTCTAGGACATTCATTCTCCTTGAAAATCACTCTGAGAAGTGGTTAATTAGAATGGCTCGCCTCTTTAGGAAGATATTATTTTAAATTTCACAGTTGTGAGTAGTTTCGGAGAATGGTCCGATGTAGAAGGTTGGTGCAGGATAGTCATTTCCATAGGAAATGGTCTGGATAGTTATTCCATAGGGAAAACTCATTCTCTCCAGGTTTCATTGTGATCATGAGATAGCCTATGTGGCTATGATGATGCTACCGATTGAATGGTTTGTTTGTGCTCAAGACCATTGCCTTTAATACCTCCCTAGATAGGAGGGAGTGTTGATATTACGATAGTTGTGGGAGGTATTAATATTTACGTGTAACCTTTGACAAGTCTAGAATATTCCAGGAAGAAAAAGAAACCCTAGAAGGTCAGGAAATAACCTTAGAAGACAAATCGGCTCAAGACAATAATTTATAATAAAATTATTATCCTCAATAACTAGAATTTGGCCTAGTTAGGTCACTTGGAGGACTATAAATAAGAGGGTGCTAGAGATCCTTTGGCACTCTCACTCTCACAACTGCATAAGGGACAAGTGGTGCACATGAATGGAGGAGATTTGCAGCTACTATAGTGGTGACTTTCTCTTTGGTTATGGTTGGACTTTCTTCATGGTTATAGTTTGGAATTTCTGCTTGGTACGCTAGCTCTGGAGAGAGGTACACTACCTTGATTGGCTATTGGTTCTAGGGCTTGCTTCCAAAATTATTCTAACTGTCAAGGTTAAGGTGCTTATGGGTGGCCTTTGTGCCTATGGTTGGGTGACAATATTGAGATATTGTCTATGGTGAAACAAGCACATTTACATTATTATAACATAGCGTAAATATTCTTGAATATCCAAAAGCGCCACCTCATAGAGAGGTTTAGGAACTAACAAAACCCCCGTATACGATAAATTTACTATGCTTGGTCAAATCTTAGAGGGGTAATCTCCTCAAATCTTCCTCACACGACCTCATTTTTAAATCCTATGTTAGAGGAGGCTCCTGACTATACCTATATGAAAATTGGATTTTTGACTTTCCCTAAGTCAAACTCATATGTTTCTTTCAATGGCCTTGGAGATTTATCTCTCCAATCCTAATCCAAGGCCCTAACCTAGACTAATTTGTGAACCCTACAAATAAAATTCTAATCAATTTTAGATTATGCATTAGTTTTATAGCTATTGTTACTCAAAGGGAGATGGAAGTGAAATTGGTGATGTGTTTGATGACTTGCATAAATTAAAACACTTAAGAACATTGCATTTTAATAAAAACAAAACTAATTCTGGAATGGAAAATGTGTGCTACAAGAACACTTATGAATGTCAACTCTTATCTTTCCAATGCAATGCAATTTTCTTTTCAATGCAAGTCTTTATTTTGGATGCAATGCAAGATGTGATGCAAATTTCACTTTGAATGCAAAGCAACTTTATCAAAACAAGAAAAACCCTAACTTTTTCTTTTCAAAATGAAACTTTGATTGACACCAACAAGAAACTCTAAATCTTTCAAAAATGCAAGTATGCTTTTGAAGTCAATGCAAAAAAGGGAAAAGAGAATGGTAGGAAAAAAAAAAACTTTTTTTTTCAATGACAAAAGGCGGTAAAGACTGAAAGAAGAAGAAGAACCAAAAAAATTGTTTTTGTATTTTTTTGTTATTGAAGTAACACAAAAATGAAAAACTACTAAATTTTTTGTTTTCTTCGCTAAACAAGTAAAATTAAGGTAGAGAGATATAAAGGACTAAATCAATATCTTTCAGACTATAGAGAGGACTGCCAAAAGAAACCCAAGAAAGAAAAGACTCGAAACAAGAACTTTCAAACTACCAAACTAGGCTTGAAGCAATTAACAATGGAAACTAAATACTTTTTTGCTTTTCTTGTAATATTAACTAACTTAACTGATTCCTAGGACTGACACTAGGCTACATAGACTTATAGGACCTAAAAAGATCCCAAAAGACTAGATAAGACCTTCATAAAGGCCAAAGAAAGTTTAAAAAATCTCTCTTAGGATGTGTACATGATTGTGCACACTAAAGAGTGCATATGTACAAGTCTGTCTCAAAGGTAGGGCATACATGTATGAACCTATCTACATATACGAAAACATATGCAACCACAAATATTCCAAAATAATTGAAAATAGAGGGCGAGAAGGCTTGCAAAAGTAGAAATAAGACTCTGAGACACTAAATAAGACAGTAAAGACAAAAAAATCCAAACAAACAGAAAAATAATCAAAAGCACCTATAACTAACCCAAAAAGGAGACCTTCCCTAGTATGGTCGCTAGTTCTATTACAAAGAGATTTATCCTATGACTATGGGTCAGAGCCACACCAGAGCGATGGCCTTAAAGAATAACCTAAATCCCAAAAAGCAGTTACATAAAATAACTAAATAACTTATCCTTGCAAAGAGAACGAAGATTAACCTGTATCATACGTTTGAATTTGATCCACTATTGATTCTTTGCTCTAAAACTCCAATCTTTTCTCTGATTATCTGCACACACACAAAGAAATATAATGCAAGAGAGAGAGGTAGTTATAGAAGTAACTAACTTTTAAAATATAGCAATTGAAAACAATTTAGTATTCTAAATTATTGAAATTTAAATGAGATAATTATTCAATAAAACTTAGAAGTGGATGGGAAAGAGGTCTCTTTATTAAATAGAAAATAGAAAAATAGGATTGTTACAACTTGTTTCTGCTGAAGGAGATGCTCCAGAACCTACATTTGGGTTCCTCCATCGAGCTAGTGAAGCTCAACTGCACCTCCCACAACTGCACCTCCTAGTTCTTCACTGAACAAGTCCAAGGGAGAAGTAATTATTCTCTCTGACAAGATAGAAAAGAGTGAATGTCACTGGAAGCAAGGGTTTCTAGGCCTGAGGGGGATTTCACTAACTTAGAATAGGGGCTTTCATAATTTGGGAAGAATTTACCAGTAGAATGTTGCTTCAAGTATGATTTTCCTCTCCTCTTTCCTTAGGCTCGTTTTATACCCTCTTCAAGTGGTTGGAGTGGTTACAAACAGTTGTAAACGAGCAATAGGGGGGCATGAACTGGGAAAACCCATGAAACCCACCTCAAAATACGCAAATTATTATTTTTTGAGAAAAATAAAGGTCTATGCACCTTGCAAAGGAGCATCATGTGTATGTATGCGTCTTGCATAACTGATAGGGTGTGTATATGTCAAAAAAGTGAGATTTTTTATGAATACAAAGGAGGAAAAGGGGGATTAATGTCTGCAAGTGGGGAAGGGAATGGCCAAGATGGAACCAATGCATAAGTGGTGGAAATTGATGCTACAACACTCATCTTCTCTATAATGTCCCCCCGTCATTCTTAGTGCTCTACTTCACTCTAGCACTGGAAACAACTCTTGACTTATTCTATAGTCACTAAAAGTACTCACCATTTAGGTATCATTAGGTGTATTCAACTTAAGCTCTGATACCATATAATTCGTAAATGGTGAGCTTATAGGATGTCCATTTCACCAACATAGATTATTGAGAAATAATGACCCTACTTTTATTTCTTTATCTATTTAGGTGTATTTCTAAGTGATGATCCAAGTTTGTGAGCTTGGACTAGTTTATCCTAGATGTAATAACTTGATCATGTGATATCACTTCAAGGAATTTCCCTTGATTCACAAATACAGGTATCCATTTTCCTTTCAAACAAATTGAATATGGAGAACAATCCTTTATTTTTTAACCAACATACACTTAAAATCCAACACTCACAAGTCAGCATATGAAAAAGACTTCAATGAATATTCAAGATTAAAACCAAACTCTAGCCATCAAAATGCCAGAGGTAGTAAGTTAGATGTTGGCCAACATGGAGAGAGAGAGAGAGAGAGAGACAGAGAGGATGTTCTCTGCTAAGAATTAACTAAACCCAACCCAGATAAATAGACCAATTAATTATAGAGGTTGACTCGAGCAATGAAATCAACCATGCTAAGTGGAAGTCGACGTGACTATGAATTAATTCAACCAAGGATGCAACATAAGTTGACCATGTAAGTGGAAGTTGACCAAGCTAGTGGAAGTCAACCAACTGAAGGGAAAATTAGCTAGGCAATGAATTGAGTCTACCAGGTAAAGTGGAAGTCGACCAAGCTAAGTGGAAGTTGACTAGTTGAAGGAAAAATTGACTAGGTAATAAATTAATTCAACCCATGCATTGAATTTTCGGTCTTGGGAGGATGCATGACCTATGAGAAATTAGAAAAATGCTATCCAACAAAGAAATTGCAGTCTAGAGAGTGCATATGACCTACACGTAAGATGTAGTCACCCAGGTAAGTGGAGAATTAAAGTGTATGGACAAACGAAATGGAAGACACTCAACCAAGAATGGATTTGAGCTCAGTTAAAGTGTTGGAAGTCTATAGGATATATTAAATTCACCAACAGACATAAAATACCCAATTAACAACTCCATATACATTTGCAACAACTCTAGAAGGAGGTCCATTGATCTCCCATCTCTGAGATGGATGACAAGAGGGGAAAATGAGTTGTTTGGTTGGTTTGCTTTCTAATGAAGACTATATTTATGGAAAACAACCTCAAATAGTAACTGGTAAAGTGTCCTCCTTATTAAACAACTCACATGCAACCATTAAACTACAAAGCAACTCCATTTCAACTCATAGAAAGAAAAACAAACATAGCATCAAATAAATTTAGAAATTAAAAACTTAGATTTTACTCAGGAAACCAAAATTGGAAAACCAACATTCAATTAGTTTTGGATAGGATATTATTATGCAACAACGAACATATTACATGGTCTATATGTTAATGTTTATGCCATTATTATAGTTCTTTGCATTTCAATAGATAATAGCAACATAAGAACAAGATCACTGAGAAATACACATTCACAAGAGACACAGCATTTATCCTGGGAAACCCTCTAGGGGAAGAAAACCTAGCAAAACTTCCTTAATATAGATAGCCAATACAATGC
>JASDQU010509051.1:21084-36867 GCA_032191745.1 Picea mariana | reverse complement strand
GGTTCAGATCTGCATCCAAGTGAAGATTTACAATATCCAAGTTCTTTATCATATCTACAAGTTATACTTCAGATCTACTAGCAGCAGAAGCAAAAGGTCTGTAGCCGTCCCCTCTCTCTCTCTCTTGTGTGATTTTTGTACTGTAGCACCCCATTGAGGGTTATTGTACTTGCAAAGCTTATTCATTAATTAAGAGGAAGATCTCTTGTTGGGGTTTTCTCCCTTATTGGGTTTCCCCAGGGTAAATCTGCGTGTTCTTTGGTGATCTGTTATTTATGTTGCTCTATGTTATTAGTTATCAATTTATTGTGATCTAAATAATTTGTTAAAGTATTGAAAAAGAAGCTAAAAGATCAAATCTAATAAATCAAGCTCAAAATTAACAAAAAATGCATCACAAGTTTATGACCCAAATATTGTTAATGTAATGACTATTTTTAATGTGGCACTGGATGACCACTTGGTTGTCCTTTCCCCTTGATTATTAATGGTCTCCATTGTGTTAGTTTATTTTTCCAAACAATGGAAATTTCATTGGATCTGATTCATGGTGAACCACTTTCCCTAGTGAAGATGATGCTTTGCTTTAACAACCCCAAAGAGTTATATATTTTTCTAGTGGGCTCTTCAACTTCGTGTCCATGATCTGGTCCACTATAACTTGCTCAATGAAATGAAGATTGAGATTTATAGTGGCCAAGTGCTCTGCCACCTCCAAGGTGTCCAATAAATGTACAAAGTATGGCCAAAGTAGTTCCACAAACAATGAATGGTGTAAGTCGAAAAAGGGTGGAAGATTCAATCCAAAAACATTCCCACTCATAAACTTCATGATAGTGTAAAGCCCTTATTGGAGTGGTATGGGATTCTTATGGGGGCCTTTAAGTCGTTCTTTCTACAAATGTAACCATACCTATCACCAACTTGAAACGTGTGTGGAATGTGATGTTGATGCTTGTACCTGGTGTTATCTTTTTGGTAAGTATTATGAACTTGATGTTGGATGTGTTGGATCTTCTCAACAATTTTCATTTCTTTGGTTACCTTATTCTAAGCATGTGAGGATTCTCCCTAAGCTAATGCAAGGGATAGAGCTACATAAATTGGGACCAATGTATAGAAACCTAGGCACACTTGAAAACGTTATGATTGGTATACTATGAAGGGTTATGTTGTAGTTGTGTTGAATGTAAGCAAGGATTTCATCCCATATACGTGGATGCTTGGCATTGTACTTCTAAGGATATATAAAATCATCATATTGTCTACTGTAGTGGCCTCTTTTGCTTTAACTAGTTTGACTAATTAAATCATATTATTCGAGGGCATTTCGATTACAAAATTACTTGACTTATTAACATATGTTATGATGATAAAACTCAAACTTTTATGACTATTTTGGATTGGATTTAATTGACATTATGGTATTTTTGAATGATTTTTGTTGTAATATTTATATGATAAGCATGGATGGATAATTGTATGGTGAGATGATGTAACTGATAATATTGATTCACATGGTTATGAAACATTCAAATAGATGAATATATATTTAAATGCATTAACTGCTATATGTTATTGATGGTTTGCCAAGTGTGATAGGGAATTCATAGTTGTACATTGGTGTGGGATTGCATCAATATTATATGAACTCTAGATTGAGTTAGGATGTTATGATATGCCACGTGATTAATGCTATGTTTTAATTTATGATTATGGGACTATTTAATGCGTTGATTTCAGTGTGTGCATGCACACGGAATATGCTTTCCAATCATTCCACAAATGGGTAATGGGGTTGTATGGAAGATGTACATAGTATCACTAGGAGAGGAGGAACAACATCTCCATTTTCACCTACTAGTTCTCATTTTCCATGTTTCGGGTTGAAAATTTTATGATTTTTTTACCCATAGGTTGCATGTTGATGTGAGGGTCGGTTGTGGATTTGGTCACTCACAAGGTTTCGCTAAGGGGCACACAATAAAGTGTCATCCTTATTCCTTAGCGGCCATCAGTCTCTCAACAAGGTAGGAACGGGTTGAATTAGTGCGGTCTCAATTGTTGTGCCATTTCTCCCACCAAAAAAAAAAAGATGCTTGAAGGGTATACTTGAACATGGCACCCTTAGTACTCATCGAAAAATAATCCTTGAAGGGCATGGAGAAGCATGGAACCCTTGGTATCAATCACATTGATTATGCATACATGAGAAAAATATTTGACTAACATGTGTTTTCTTTAAATTGAGAAAAGTTAAATAAAGTTAAGGATTTCAAATTCAAAGAGAAGCACGGGAAATGATAAGTAGACTTGTGAGATATTAAATAGAGGAATTAATTAAAAAAATTAGTGACTACTTGTGCATGTGAGTGACACATTGGTGGGTGAATAACAAGTAATTAGTAATTAAAGAAATTACATTTTTGCATGAAATGGACAAGTGGCTTGAGTTACAAAGCCTATAAAATAAGGCTTAATCTATAGAGCTCAGAGATTTTTTCTCCCTAACGTTGAATGGTTCCCATACTATCAATTTTTTTTATTGGTGAATTATTGTTGATTTTGGTCTATTGGAGAGTGTCCTTGAGGTGGATATTTCCTCATAATCTCAATGGATGCCCTCTCTTCTCATTGTTATCATTGTACTTTTCATACAACCCCATTGTAGATTTGGGGTCCCTGGGGAAGGAGAGTACACATCAGGTTCTGGTAGGATGGTCAACTAGTGGACTATCTAATGATTGGAAAAATTGACACAAGAAAGAATATGAGCTCACAAATTTGAGTTTTTTCAGCGAAAGATTTGATACAATAAGGTATGTAAAAACATTATATTTTTGTCTTTTTATTCTTCTATAATATATAACACGACTGCATAAAGGAACCAAGATTGCATTGATAATAAGAAAGCCAAATCTTTCTTATAAAGAGTTACAAGCTAGTTGAGTCAATCCACATTATGAATGTATGATAGACCAAAAAGAACACCAAACTGAAATAAAGCATAAAACATAAAATAACCTAAAATCCAAGTGACTTTATCAATGCCTATGTATAATATCTAATTGACCATTATAATGTAATATTTCCTTTAACACCTTCCTTTAATGCTCGATCTACTAACTACACCAAGATTATTTTAGAATTTTAGATATTCTTCATGACTCAAAGGCTTGGTATGTCTACAGTTTGGTCCTTTGTGAGATAGTACTGCAACTCAATAAATCCATATTCTACAAGTTGTTTGATGAAGTGGAAATGTATCTCAACATGTTTGGTACACTTGTAGAAGACTAGATTCTTGGCCAGTTTGAACATTCCTTGATTGTCATAGTGTAGGGGTGTTGGCTCCATATGCTACATCTTCGTGTCTGAAAACATCCTCTTGGGTGAAACTACCTCACATTCTCCCTTTGTTTATCCATGATATTCTTCTTTTGTCAATGAAAGGGATACTATATGTTGCTTCTTGTTGGTCCATGTGAGTGCACCTATGCAAAGGTTGAAAACATATCTAGATGTTGATTTTATGTTATACACACACCCTGCCCAATCTGAATTTGTAAACCCACACAACCTAGGGTCTTTACTTCTACTATACAGAATTCTAGAGTCAAGTGTCCCTTTCACATATGTCAACACTCTCTTTGTTGCATTCCAATGCTCTACCTTCAGTGTTGTCATAAATTTAGAAATGAAGCTCACAACATAACTCAAATTAGGCATAATGGCTATAAGATATATCAAGCTCCCCACTAGTTGCATGTACACTAATTCATTAACTACATTAGATTCGGTCTTGCCTAAAAACTAAACCATTTCTTCATAGGTGTGGATGAACTTGTCAAGCAAACTCTTGGCATATTTTGTTTGTGAGACAAAAATGATGTTGTTTGTTTGTAAAAGTTCTACACCTAAGTAATCTATGAGGCTTATATCAATCACGTCAAACGTTTTACTCATATTAGATTTGATATGTTCAAAAACACTTGCCTCACTACCTATAATAATGGTGTCACCTACATAAATTACTAGTAGAATGATATCATTACCAACACTTTTGATGTATATATTGGAATATTAAGGACTCCATTTGAACCCTTGTTCATCTAAGTACCTATCAATCTTACTGTAACATGCTCGAGGTTCCTTCTTCAGGCCATATAGAGCCTTATTAGGTCTACAAACAATATGCTCCTTCCGTAGAATCTAAAACCACTATAGTTGATACATGTAGGCCTCTTCCTCCAAATTTCCATTGAAAAAGGCACTCTTCATGTCCATCTAACAGACCTTTCAACCAAACTATGTTGCCATGGCTAGAACTGATTGGATGGTGCTCATATTTTTTGTAGGAGCAAAGATCTACTCATAGTCAATGCCATTCCATTGAGAGAACCATTTTGCAACCAATCATGTCAAGTGTACCATCTATTTTGTACTTGACCTTGTACATTTCTTGTACACCCATTTGCAACCAACGAGTTTCTTCCCTGGTGGATCCAAAGTGTGATTTTTCATCAAAGTATTGTGTTTGACTTCCATGGCCTTTTCCCATTTAGGTCTCCCTTTTGCCTCCTCAAACACCTATGGCTCATATACTTCCTGAACATTGGACATTAGAGCAAAGTTGATCATATTAGGTTTCTTTCTTTGGTTTCTCAATGATTGTCCCTCGATCATTTCATTTGTCTGAATATTCTCAATGGTGTTATGCCACCAATTTAGTCTTTTCTTGGATCTTCCCTATCAAAGTTGTCACCATAATCTAGGAAACTTGTACATGTACCAGGTTATCAAAATAAGATCATGGAAACTCCTAATGGTAAAAATCCCCCCCACTTTCAGGCGGAGCTTCCTAAAGCTTGACACATGAATCCTTAGCCACAACAGGTTGTTGTTTTGCGATTTGTATATCTAAATAAGTATGGAAAGGTACAACTTCCTAATCAACTACAACATCTCTACTAAAGATCATCTTATTGGTGTTAATATCAACTAATTTGTAGGTTTTATGATTCTCATTGTACGTTGTGATCATCGGTTTCTTGTTCTTTGGGTCTAACTTGGTTCTCTTCTCATTTGAAATCCAAACATAAGTAGTAGAACCAAAGACCTTAAGATGACTTACTTTGGGCTTCCTCCCAGACCATGATTCCTATGGAATCTTCTGCTTCACCACCATCATTGGATATCTATTCAGTTAGTATATTGTTGTGAACACTACCTCTGTTCAAAACCAATTTGGAACACACTTGTTCTACAACATACACCTGGCTATCTCTACGATTGTTCCATTCCTCCTTTTAACCACTCCATTATGTTGTGGAGTGTAGGGTGTAGCAAACTATTTTTTGTTTCCATGTTTAGAACAAAAGTTATTGAATTCTTTGGAACACAATTCCCCACCATTATCAGAACTAAGAGTGGTAATGTGACAACCTGACTCTTTTTCTACTAAGGCTTTGAACTTTTGAAACTCATTAAATACATTAGATTCTAGTTTCAAAAAATACACCCACATCTTCCTATTATAATCGTCAACAAAAATAAGGAAATACTCGACACCAATGATGGATGTCATTTTCATTGGTCCAAAAGCGTTTGCATGAACCAACTAAATAATTATCTTTTCTTTCCAATGTTTTCCTTCATCAAATGGCTCTTTTTGCTACTTCCTTGCCCGAAAATCTCTACACACACCTTGAATTTGATGTTGAATATCAGGAAGTCCATCTACCAGAGTCTCTCGAGCCAACTGAGACAGTTAGGTCAAGTTAAGGTGACCATAATTTTGATGCCAAAGTGTAGTGATGTCTAATGCACTCTTGGTTTCCAATGCATGTTCCTTGACCTATATAATATCAACCAATCTGACTAGTCCATGATCCTTCACCCTGAGAGAAATAGTCTTCTTGGTTGCTTTATCAACTATATAACATATGTGATTGCTAATATCGAAATATAGATGGGGGTAGTGCCTCATAATCTGACTCATTGAAATTATATTAAGCTCCATACCTACCACATAATACACATTGAGAAAAAACTAGCACTTTTCTCGAAATAAAATATGCATATTCCCTTTGCCAACTACTATGTATTCTGCCCCACCACTGAAAATCATTAAATCCTTCAAGAAACAAGCAATGCAATTTGTGAATAATTCCTTCCTATTGGTGAAGTGCCGTGATGCTCCTAAATCAATGTACCAAGTTGATGACCTAAGATTATCTGCTTTCTCTTGGCCATGGATGCAAAGAAGGTTGACTCTTCCTCTATATGCTCTGCAACATGAGACTTCTATTGAGGCCCTCCTTGTTTTTTTTTTTTGATCAACCAACCTCTTTCTATAGTGCTTCTTCATATGGCCCACCTTGCCACAATAGTGTCAAAGTGATGGTCTTTAGGCTCTTGGTTGCATCTTCATCGTTTCTTTAACCATTTGTATTTTCCCTTGACATTGGCTATAAAGGATTATTATAAAACCTCTGTCTCACTGTTGCTATCAAACTATTTCTTCCATGTGTCTTGTTGTAAGAGTGTATTGTGCAACTCATCAAAATTCAAGTTAACATTCATAGCGGTGATGTTAAGGGTCTCAATAAAGTGTTCATAAACAAGTGGCAATATTTTCAACATGATTACCACCATGCCTCCTCTCCATATTTCAACAAATGGTGGACAACTTTAATATGATATCCTTGAGCGTGAGTAAATTATTTTGTAATGATGCACTCTCATCCATTGTGAACGAAAAAAACATATTGAGTCAGGAAGAAGGCTATACCATTTTCTCAAGTCTCATGCAACTCTTTCAAATGCTTCCAAATCTCTACTAAAGTATTCCTTGTCTAGACCTCAAGAAACATTTCATCTTTCATGGACGACTTGAGCAACATTATTGCTTCTGTTTCTTGCTCCTCAAACATGTCATTGTCTTTACCCACAATTTGTTGTCGATTATCATTACCTATTAAAATATAAACCAATCACTTATACTAAAAAATAGCCAATGCACATTGCTTCCACGTATTGTAGTTATTTCCAACAAACCTCTAGCTACCTTCCAACATGATGTTGAGTAAAGAGGCCATAGACACAAGTCGAGAATGTAGAAAAATATTAAAAAAAAAAAAATTCTATGAAATACTTATTCTTCCCTCCCTCACTCTACAATCTTGGAGCAATAACCCCTGGATGTTGGCTCTAAATTGTTGCAACAACCACATACTATTTAAAAAAAAAGTAGATTTATGATAAATTTGCCCCAAAAAACGCAGATATACTTTCAAATAGTTGAAAATAACATTAATATTGATAGTTATACTCTCAAACAGCTCTAAATAAATCAACTTCTACTTGGATCTATTGAAAAACAATAAATTAACAACCAATTCTTCCAAATCTACAAATTTGGGATCAATACAGGCAAGAACAAATTGAATCTTCGAAAAATATTTGAATTGATCATAGCTTCAAATGACCTAAAACCCTTCTTGTTGTTTGATGTGTCACATGGGAAATTCCTTGATCCGTCTCTACCAATAGAGTCCCTAGGTCTTCAGTCTTCACACTCTCATAGACTCCATGTCACCTAGACTGTTGAAGTCACAAGAGTGCAAACTTGTCTTTCAAAGGCCCGAACCTTGTCTTTCAAAGGCCCAAGACTCTTAATACATTTTTGTTGGGCTCTGATACCATATAATGATAACATAAACACATAAAGAAAACCAAGAATGCATTGATAATAAGAAAGCCAAAGTATTTTTATAAAGATTTACAAGCTAGTTAAATAAATCCACTTTATAAATGTGGATAAACCAAAAAACACACTAAAGTAAAATAAAACATAAAAACATAAAATAACCTAAGATCTAAGTGACTTTATTAATGTCTATGTATAATATTTGATTGACCATTATAATCTAATATTTACTTTTACATATAACCATTTAATTCTTCCCATTATCCAATGATAAGTCTAATACCAAATATGCAAAATCTTTTGGATATTACATTCGTTTCCACTTGAGTATAGTTGTTACTATTGGTTTTCTATGTTGATCTTTTATAATTGCAGGTTGTAGGTGCTATGCAATAGACATAATCTCATGGATTCAAATAAAATATTGCATTGATGCTTTGTATCTATCGTAAAACTATCTTTACTCTCCAATATCGATGTATTAAGAGTTCTTGAGGAATTTTTTTATTCAGAAGAAAATATACGTGACATTAAAAAAAAATGATTCAAGTTGACATTATGAGCAATCTATGGATTTGATTTGCATGAGTTAAGTGAGTCTAATGGTTCAGAATATGTGTTTCCTTTTTGGAGGTTACAGGTTCAAATCCAAAGGGGGGTAGGGTATGTATACCTTCGTAGACTTTAGCAGTCAAATTGATGCACGAAGGGGGTCCCTTGTCTCACAAACAAGGGGTCTCATACACCAATTTAGTGTATAGATTGGTTGTGACCTTAAAAATAGATTATTATTGTTATTATTATTTGAATACATTTGGAGGTGTGCATCTTGGTGCACCGACGACCTCTCTAAAAGATCCACCAGTCATATTAGACATCTCTCAGACTCCCGACAGGACTGATCTCTCTGTTCCACAGAAGAAACACTCGGATGGAACCCATCAACAGGGGGGTGGACCTGAGGTGAAACTTCCACAGACAAGACCTACCTCTCTTAAACAAGGCCTACAGAAGCGCCAACATAGAGTCTGGAGGCCAAAGAAAAAGCATCCCAAACTGATACTTGGCATGGATGTTGGCCTAACAGAAGCCTGCAACCTGGCCCTGTGTGCCTTGGTTGGTAGGCTTGCATATAAAGAAAAGTGTAAACAGAGCATGGATGATTGGATATCTACTCACTGGATGCCAATCCTTGGATATACCCCTAAGATACATATACTGCAACAAGGATGGCTTGCCTTCATTTTCAGGAACACAGAGGACTCAACTCTTATTCTGGACAACTTCTGGCCTATTGATGGAGGAAGCCTTATGTTAAAAATATGGAGACTCGGCTTCAATCCCACTATGGAGTTCTTTCCCCATAGACATGTCTGGGTCCTGCTTCCTGGTCTCCCTCTCCAGCTCTGGAATCAACAAGCATTGAAGCTTATTGGAGCCTCCCTGGGTCGCTTTTTATGTGTTGATCAAAACTCCCTTGATGCATCAGACAAAAGGATGGCGAGAATATATGTGGAGCTTGATATACAGGCAGGTCTTCCAGAGATCATTGAAATTGACTGGCGCAGCCAACTGATCACACAGCGCCTAGACTATCTGGGCATCCCTTTCCGTTGCTCTCTCTGCCGCAGAACCTGACACTTGAGAAGAGATTTCCATAAGTTCCCCCAACCTGATATTGTCTTGGAACCAGAAGAGGAGACAAATTTTGATGGTTACATCTCTTCACCCAGCCTTTTTGTGGAGGAGGAGGCTCCTATCTCTCGGGAGACTATTTCTTCTGATGATTCATTAGTCGGTAAGATTCAGCTTCTTTGCCCCTCTTTATATAATTATTTATCTTCCTGGGACAGACTTTACATTACTGAGCAAGGAAATAACATTTTATGCTTTGAAACCTTGGTCGCTCCTCCGAACCTGCCTACCCTTTCCCCTTATCCCCCCCAAACCGAGCCTGTCCCCACTGTTAGCCATTCCATTCCTCGTCCATCTTCTACATCCCACCTCCCTCTATCTAATCCTCCTACTGGGGTTTCAGCTAACCATCCCACAACAGACATAACTGATACTCCACAGACCTGCTCTTTACCAAGATACACTGAATCGACCCAATCAGAATTTCAGTTAGAAACTATGTACCCGACAACATCATCCTCTCACTCTCTACCTTTTGACTCGATACCTCTCCCTACTTATCTTGGAAATACTATTTATCATCCGACCCTTCCTTATGCAGATCACCCTTCTTCATCAAACATGCCTTTACCCCCAGGACCAGATCCTCATTGGTCAAGAGGTATTGGACTCAAAATTTCTCTGCTGAAAACCCGCAGTGCGCGTAAGAAATCTCAGACAGGACCGAAGACATCAGGCAGCACAACTAATGTTACTAATCAAGGGGCACTTAGAGAATTAAAATCCCTAGCTAGAGGTAATACATGATTCTTCTTTCTCTCAACATAAGAGGGGTTGGAGGATTCCTGAAACTAGCCTCCATGAGAAGACTTCTGGAGAACACTCAACCATCTATTATTTTTCTGCAAGAAACTCTTGTTAATGCCTCTGCAGCCAGAGAGTTCATGCTTCGACTCCGGCCAAACTGGATGATCTGTGCAGCAATCTCTGTGGGCACCTCGGGAGGACTCCTGGCCTCGTGGGACCCTTCACTTTTCGAATTGGAACCGATGCTCAGCTTGGGCGGGATTCTTCTGACAGGAAGATGTTTCGATCTTCAATCAACCATAAATTTCTTAAATTTCCACGGCCCTTGTTCTAACCGCAAAACCTTCTGGAAGCGACTAGATGATCTTGGAATTTTGGCGGCAAACAACCTCATCATTGCCGGAGATCTCAACTTAACCACCAGCCCATTGGAGATCTGGGGCGAAAAAGCGATCAATGATCCTCTCATGAGTTTTTTCAAACAACTGTTTTACAAAAATAGCTTGACTAATCTGGAACCAGCCGAGCTTTTACCCACCTGGAGGAATGGAAGACAAGGCGCGGCTAGCATTTCAAAACGACTTGACAGATTTCTAATCAGTGAAGAGGTTCTTTCTCCTTCTCGCAGCTACCATGCGTGGGTTAACCTTCCTTATCTATCGGATCATGCTGCCATATGTTTACAGATTGACTTGGGTCGATATGGGGCTAGACAACCTTTTATTTTTAATCCTCTTTGGTTGAAGGAGGACTCCTTCAATTTTCTAGTCAGATCGAATTGGGCGGATAATTCTAGTTCTCTGCCAGGTGATCCCCAAGGAAATTTGGTTACCAAATTAACCAAATTAAAACTTCACACAACCATTTGGTTAAAAGAGAAGAAAAAATCAGAACAGGCTACCATCATCAAAATCGAAAAGGAGCTGGATAACCTTTTCCACCTACAGTCCCAGAACTTTTCCAATTCAGATATACATTATAGAATTCGAGAACTGGAGTTAGCTCGCCAAATATACCTTCGAGAAGATGAGGAAAGATGGAGATTAAAGAGCAGAATGCTCTGGCTTGCGGGGGGAGACAAGAATACCCGGTTTTTTCACCGATTTGCCAGTGCCCGTCGTGCTAAAAAATAGATTTGGGATATAACAGAGGTGGATGGTACAACTCATCATACACAGGAAGGAATTAAATCTGCCGCTGTCAACCATTTCAAAGCATTATTTCAGATTACCTCTGTTCCTAATCTCACAACACAGATTGAGTTAGCTACTCGATTTCCAAAATTGGTGACAAATGAGGAGGCTCTTGCCTTAGAATCCCCCTGTACAAAGGAGGAAGTATTTGCTGTTCTCAAAGGGTTCAAAAAAGAAAAAAGTCCTGGACCCGACGGGTGGTCGGTTGAGCTATATCTTCACTTTTTTGATATAATGGGTCAGGATCTTCTGGACGTTGTGGAGGACGCCAGAACTAGAGGCGTGATCAGTCCTCAACTCAATAGTACCTATTTAGTCTTGATTCCTAAATCTAATCATCCTACACATTTCAAATACTTTCGCCCCATTTCACTCTGCAATCTTTGTTACAAAATTATTTCTAAAGTCTTAACCAACAGAATCCATCCTATTCTCTCCAAGTCACTCTCTGAAGAGCAGCTCGAATTCCTAAAAGGAAGACAAATTCTTGATGCTGTTGGTGTAGCACAAGAATGCATACACAGTTTAAAGTCGAAGAAACAACAAACAATCCTTCTCAAGCTGGATCTCAAACATGCATTTGACTGCGTCAATTGGAACTTTCTGCACCTAGTCCTTCTACAATGTGGCTTTGGACTACTTTTCACCAATTGGATTTTAGGGTGCATATCCTCGGCAACCCTTGCTGTCCTGGTTAATGGGGAAGTCACAAAAACTTTTCGTTGTGAGAGAGGGCTCCGTCAAGGTTTCCCTCTTTCACCCCTCCTTTTTATTTTGATTCTTGAAGGACTTAGCATCCTTCTCAAAAACAACCAAGCGGAGGGCCATCTTTCTGGAGTTAAAATATCGGGGCTGACTCACATTCTGCATATCCTCTTTGCTGATGATGTGCTTATTATGACATCGGCCAGCCTTGCAGAATGGACCATCATACACTCCCACTTAAATACCTTCTGCGCTGCCACTGGATTGGAGATTAATATTCACAAATCTGTCTTTCTGACACACTTTGCACAAGAGCCTTTTTTATCATACTTAAAGGAGATTTTTGGTTTTGCGACTGCTGAGCTAAAGGAGGGGTTTTCCTACCTCGGCTTTTACATCAAATCCTCCGTGTATTCCAGCAGAGATTGGCACTGGCTTATTGATAAATTCGAAAGGAAAATTCTCCTTTGGTGCAACAAGCTGCTCTTCTTGGGAGGAAGATTCATACTTATTAAAGCCACCTTAGAAAGCCTCCCGGTCTATTGGATGGCATTGGCACACATACCGGTTACAGTTCTAAAGACCCTTCGGCAACTCATTTTCTCTTTCCTCTGGTCTGGCAGCAAGAACCTATCTGGTTACCATCTCTGCAAATGGGAGCTTATATCAAAACCGAAGATGATGGGCGGTTGGGGTCTCCGGAATCTACTCATTTTCTACAGGGCTCTCTCAGCAAACACTCTCTGGCGTATTCTTATGAAGCCAGGTCTCTGGAACAAAGTAATCAAGGAAAAATATTTCCCTCTTTTACCTGTACACTTGTGGCTCAGATCGACGTCAAAGAGACCCTCTAGTGGCTCTCAAACCTGGAAGCACCTGTTAAAATATTTACCCATCATCCTCCACTGGCTCTCTTGGAAGCCCGGTAATGGATATTCGATTGAAATAGGCAGAGACGTCCTTCTGGGATTGGGCGCACACGCCTTCCTATCCCCACAGCTTCTGGCGCATCTCCACCATAAAAACTTTTTCTTCCTTTATCAGATTTCTACGTCTAATGGGGGTCACTTGGGTGACTCTTGGATCAACAGCATGGACTTAGCATTGGATGCGAATCTTTCAATTGAATGGGCTGATTACACTCGCAGGTTAACTGAATCTGGCATTTACTTACAGGACCGACCAGACACTTTCTTGTGGACGGGTGGAGACAATTCCGGCAACCTCACCACAAAAAACGTCTACCGCGCCATAGCTTCAAAATAATGGACCAACACTTCTGATCGATGGTGCCTTAAGTTATGGAGAGAAGACTGCCGCTCAAATTAAAATTATTTTCCTGGCTTCTGTTTGAAAAAAAGCTTTTATTGTGGCCAAATTTGCAGTCCCGGGGTTGGGAGGGACCTGGTAGATGCATCTTGTGCAAATCTCAATCAGAATCGGTCGCCCATGTCTTCATAGACTGCCCTTTCTTCAGATCGGTGTGGCAGCTCATTTCGCCAGCCCTTTTTCCCACAACAACTTGGGCTGGTCCCACCATTCCATCTTGTTATCAAATTTGGGTAAAGAACACTTTGAACCCAGCGCTGCTGCCTATAACTCTCTGCTGGCGGATATGGAAGACTAGAAATGCTGCCATATTTAACGAAAAGACTCCTTCAGCGCGCAGTGTTGCAAATTATATCATTGCAGAGTCGGTATCAAACAGGAACCAATCATTGAAGACACCTTCCAGCAGACCAGTTTTTAAAGTTCCATCTGATCGGATTGTGGCCTGGTTTGACGGAGCGGCTCAACAAGGCGGCTCTCTCTGTGGGGCGGGAGGGAAAATTGTAATAAACTCATACACATGTTACCGGTGGACTCTAAATTGTGGGACTGGTACCAATATGAAGGCTGAACTTTTAGGAGCGTGGGCGTCACTTATCCTGGCTAGTCGTCTTCACATATCCGAGCTTCTACTTCTTGGCGACTCCAAAGTTACCATTGATTGGTTGAACGGGCTTGCTGATTTTCAGGTGGCGGACCTTGAAAGCTGGAAGGAGAGAACTCGTGCTGCAACAAAACTATTTAATAAACTTACCTTCTCTCACATCTACAGGGAACAAAATAATGAGGCAGATATCCTTTCTAAAAAAGCTATGTTCTTGCCTTCGGGGCACATTTTCTTTACAAGGTGGGAAGAAGGTAAGAGAGGGCCTTCCACATGGATCAATCTTTGACCGATCTACTTGTTATGAGTGCTGATCTACCTGTTATGAGTGTTGGACATGTATTTGGTCTCAGTTATGATGCACCTCTGTTTTGTTTTGGGCAGCCAGCTTTACATGCTTTGACCACATTTCTTGTGCCTATCATGTATGGACAGTTTGTTTTTCTCCGCATTTCACCTTGTACAATCTTATATCCTTCTGAATATAAAGCGCATCTTTTTTCGTTGAAAAAAAAGTTAGAATGATAATCTCCCAACCCATGAAAATATAAATGTCCCATGAACAATGACTTGAATACTTAGATAATTATATCTAGATTGTTTAAGTGATATCTAGATTATTTAAGTGAAAGACTTGAATACTTAGATAATTATATCTATATTGTTTAAGTGAAAGACTCTTTAGAGTGATTTAGATTGTTTAAGTGGTATCTAGATTGTTTAAGTGAAAGACTTGAATACTTAGATAATTATATCTATATTGTTTAAGTGAAAGACTCTTTAGAGTGATTTAGAGTGATTTTGGAGCAAAGAATAATGATCTTTTGGATATAACGATAATGGTTATATAAATTATGTCAAATTGTCGAATATTTTTTATATAACATTGAGATAATAAATTTGCGCAATCATGGGAATAGATGGGCTAATTTGATTGAGACTATTAAAATATATTATAACCCATTACAATATAATGCTAAGTGTTTAGTTGTTTAGTTAAAAAAACAAAAAAACAAACAAACAAAATAAATGTAATCCTACTTTTACAAATTTGCAAAACCTTTTCTCAACTTGTGCATTTCCTTAGGTTAATTAAAACATTTAAAAATATAACTTTTGCTTTATTGTGCATCTGTACAATTGGAAAGCTTAACACCGAGAGGAGTGTTACATCTACCTCCATTTGTGCATTGATCTGAGGATGGAATGCACTGGATTTGGTTCATTTGGTGTCCATCGTGGACCAAGGCTAGACCAAAAGATACGTAGGACCCCGCTATCCCTATCATAGACAATGGTCTTTGGCAACCCAAGATGAACCCAAAACATGCACAAAGAAGATATTATTAGTGGTTTGTGCTATGACATTCTTCTTCAGTTGGGTGCCAAAATTGTCATCTTAGAGATTTGATCAACAAACATAAAAAATAAAAATTACCATGCTTGGTTGAGGGCATACTTGACATAAAATCTATGGATGTTGACTACCAAGACTTGGGAAGAGTAGTGTACAATCATTTCTTCTTGATTGTAGGGTTAACGATGGCATATGTAGTGCATGGATTGATATAAATATATTCTAATGTCATGTAAGAGATTTGGATAATATAAGTACTTGTGTGGAATTGCCACTATATTATCCACACTGAATTACCCTATCACCCCATTGTAGTGTGCCTCTCAAATAATATTCTCACACTTTTTCAAAGGAGCACAAATATGGCTCATATGGAACAAAAGTATACCTTGGAGGTGAAATTATGAAATTTTCTTATCTATGACTAGTGTCTCATATGTAG
>JASDQU010509050.1:112075-122155 GCA_032191745.1 Picea mariana | reverse complement strand
CATAAAATACCATTATACCATTAACAATAGTTATTTGGAATTTAAAAACATATCTTCCATTAATTGCATTGTTATTGTTGCTAACCATGTCAGGGAAATTCAAAATCAAACAGAGAAGGTGACCATAAAGCTCAAATATTAACAAGTTGAATAGTCATTGGAGCAATACATCATATATAATGAACTAGGTGCCACCAAAAGAGGTGGACTGCAATAGGTCTCTCACCATAACTATTGGGATCATTACCTTGATAAGCCACACTCTTACCATTTCTTCCAGGCACAATTAAGCAACTAACAAGTCGAGTGAATTGCTATGACAAGACAAATACCCATCATTACCACTGGCTAGCTATGTTTCAAGCTAACAATACCAAAAGGTCAAGGTAGATGGCTAGGAACCCCAACTCCCAAGGCACCAACGAAGAATCCTTGGGTCCATAGCAATCACAATTGAGATATGCCAACAAGTGGTTGGGTCATGGTCAAAAATTGATGGTGGTGCACTCTTTGCTTTCAGCTCACATGATGTGATATGCATTCAACAAAAGGGCCTTTTTTYTGTAATTTTGGTGCTATAATCAAAATGTAAAACCCTATGAATATGTGTAGGGTTGAAGACTTGAGGATTTTGTAATTTTGTTAAGTGACAGCTTACCAATTACAACCTGTTTTTGTTAACAAAAGCCTTTTTTAAACAATTTCCTCTTCTCCCAATGTACCAAACCCCTTCCCCAATATAGGAGCATTATAATGAAGTGCAACATTCAATGAAGAATCCTTCAATAAAGAAGTCACAAGGGAAAGATATCTCCGCCAAAGTTGCTCAAGATTTGTACCTAACCCCAACAACTTAAAATGTCGAATTTTCACAGGTGAGACAACTACAAGGGGTGAACAATGACTCCAGGGTATTTAAACCTTGGTGGGGGGTTATCACCCCCCCCAACTTAACCATCGAACTGAGAAAATGTTGACAACAAAATCTATTTTCGATAACAAAATAAAAGAATTTCTTTTTTTTTCTTTTTGGTAAAAGGATGGGGCTGGGATTTTATTTCGTAGTTATTAGCATATTAGTCATATTGCAGCTTTGCAATGACAAAGTATGTGTCGATTGCACCAAGAATCGAGGTGCTCTAATAATGGATGGGAGAAATCTTCCTATACGTATGTGGGTGATGCTAATAAAATAAAATGTGAAAACAATGGCATGGACATCCAGCACCAAAAAAAACAAGCCAACATAATAACAATAAATTAATTAATTAATAAAGCATAGATCCATATTAACCCTGGATCTGCACCTGGGCTTTTTTTTTCCTTCTCAATGCTTACTAGATGCAAGGTTAAGATGGATCTATGCTAGTCACATTTACCTATGAGGTCATGCAAGGAATCAAAGAGACGTCACTGAACATCATTCTGCATGTCTGAAATTTCAAAAATAGTAGTTCCAAGGACAGCATGAAATGAACAGTGAGCCTTCCTTTCTGTTAGGCATTAACTGTAGAAAAAATTAACACTAATTATGTTCAATTATTTAGGGTGTCTTCATAAAAACATAGAGTGCTAAGTTGCTCAAATACAAAGATGCCATCGAACAAACTAAGATAAATGAGTCCATCAATATGATCAGTTTAAATAAACTAAATGCAATAAAAACTTTTCAAAATTGTTATATGTTCCAATATACAACCAAACTCATCTGACATTCAATTTTCATTGCATGCAAACTAGACATGTGTCACAGCATGCCAAGTTCAAATTCGCTCCCAAAGAGATTATACACCACTAGTATATGAAGAACTCAATTAAAGACAAGACAAGAGAAAACCCTCAACTCATAAACCTTGTAACCACTTCAGAATTATCTTTTAAAGTTACCATTGCTCCAAGAACATGTGAACTTATTGTATTAGATAGACCACCTTTCTCGGAAAATTATAAAGGTTTTATCCTTGACATAGCTCTGCAGCTTCTTAATCACTTACAATTATCTTTTAAAGTTACCATTGCTCTGAGAACCTGTGGACTTATTGTGTCAGATAGACCACCTTTCTCTGAAAGTGATAAGGTTTTATCCTTAACATAGCTCTGTAGCTTCTTCACGTTCAAGTCCAATCGTTCTTGATCTGCATCATAAAATCGTAAAAAAATCGTAAAAATATATGATGATTCCTCTTTTCACTAGTTTCATTAACAAGAAGCATTTTTATTTCCTACACCTCTTTCAACTTGGAGATGTATTCAAAACACTAAAAATGTTGTATCCAAACTGTGCAATGGAACCATATTTAAATTTTAAAGATGCCACAACAAATCATTTAAAATGTCATAGATCTACAAATAAAATATGGATGGATGGGAACTAAATAGGAACTATTGCATGAGGAAGAGAGCTTCTTGCTTTCAAGTATTAGAGGAAAACCCTCAACTAAGCTTAAAAGTGCAGCAAGAAGCTTGCATAAGGACCACCTCTGTTACCTTTTTCAAGAAAGGTCAACAATAACATGAATCTAAAACATACAACATCAAATCCCGGTCCCTACTCACAATTATAGGACTTCATCCTTTGTCTACTATGTGCATGCAATATCAGCCATTTGGAAAACATTATCCAGATCAACAGGAAATATCTTCACTCATTCAATTCAGACCCTTGTAAATATGCCCTACAGCTCTTACCAAATAAGGGAAAATCCAGTAAGCATAGATGATTGTGAAATAGTTGTAAATGTTAGAAGGTAACAGTAATTCTTTAATTGTAGGTCAGTGTTAGTCATTATATAATGCATTAGTTCCATGGGTACTTCTATCCTCCCCTGACTGTAGCACTAGTAGTTTAACAAATTATCAACTTTTGCCATACCCATAACAAGACGCACGCACTACAGATATTATGTAATATGTAGTATATACTATGGTTTAATATAGTTACCCATCCATGCATTATAGCAGTTATGTAGTGTGGTTATTAGAATGTGACAATAGAGAACACCTTGGTGTATCGTCTTTGTGTGTTGGTGATAACCTAGTTGATTTTTTCTCTTGAGTTTCTCCTTTGTTGTTCTGTCTAAATTGAACAGTAAAATGTCTATGCCACTGGAGACGCTGGGATGATTAAAGAAAACACCTCCCAACACCTTAGGTTCTGTGTTGGGATATTTTGACCTATTGAAGAGTGTTAGGCCAGTCTATTCATGATATAACTTCAATCATATGTAATTAGATTAACCTAGAAGTTTCAAGTGGACCCTCTGGTAGGGTCTTGAGTCCTGAGTCCTGACATCTATATGCCGATTCAGATTAAAACAGCTGCCTAAGAGTAATTCCGTTTTATTCCTACAAGCATGTAGGCCAATTAATTTCATATGGCCATGCAATGCTTGTTATAATGGCTCAACTCCTACAAAGTTGCAGTAAAACCAATTTTCTCYATTCGAACCAAATATTTCCARACTCCTTATCTACTACTCAAGTCTAGCTTTCAGAGTACAACTGAAATAATCTGTGCATGAAATGCAATCAATCATAAAAAAAGATAAATTGAACTAGAAGTTTCCAGCATATCCTATGAGCATCTTGACTCCTGAATCATGAATCTTGAGTTATGAGGAGTCGGCCAATTTTCCAAGACTGCTTTAAAGCCTAATAGCACAAAGTGATCTCACTGTTCCCTTGGGCAAAGAAGGTACCTGTTTGAAGTGGATCCAAAACCTCAGTGTTTACTGTCTTAACTTTCCAATGCCTCTTTCAGCCATAGATGGATCTAACCAAAAGGTCACACAGGAACCTGGCTCTAGCCAAGCTAAGAAAGAATCTAAGTGCAATATAATGTTGCTGTCATCTAAACCAGCAAGACTAAATTAAATTTGTTCACAATAAAGCACTTAATTCAGCAAGGCACAATTCACCACAAATAGGGTGAACATAACAACACATATATCTCATTGAGGAGCAAACTAGGCGGGCCCAGGAGCTGAACCTTAAAGTGAGGGGAGGCCCCCTACCTTCTCCATCCCCAGACCCCATACAGGTTGGGAGCATGTTCCTCCTAGATACCCTTGATCTCCCTGATATTACTCTCGAGAGAGCTTGGCTTGCTACTGAATGCACTCTTTTTCTCCAATTGGATTCAAGTCCTTAGGGCCAAGCGGATGATGTTCTCACTTCCCAATAAGATCTTCCTGGACAAGGATTTCACTAGGTCACAGGTGGCAAAGCTCAAACGATCCAGGGAACAGGTTTTAGCAATACAATAGGGAGAGAAATAGGTGGTCATTAGAGATATCAGGGCTATCATTCGGGACTCCCCCCAACATCCTGGGTTCTCCAAATGACAATGACAACCCCTTAGGAGAGGAGACAGGGGTTGGGTATTTCTATGCGATGTTGGGTAGAGGTTGTACATAAAATTCTAACAAGTGTTGCCAGAGCATGAAATGAAGCGAGGAGCAGGAGCATCCCTTTCACCAAAAAAAAAACTGGGAGCAAAGAAATCCGTACACCATCTACTAATACATATGTTTATAATGCATATATACTAGAAAAAAGGTGCAGGATGCCAAATTAGTTCAGAAAAAAAATAGATTTGAGTGCTACTAGTAGGCAAATACTACATTAATAAGTTCGAAATGTGATTCATGGAAGATAGTATCAACCCTTTAGTACAAGTCTAGAGACCTTGTAACCAACTGTTAACCATTAGAAGTTACAAACTTAAAAAACAGATAGTATGAAGTAAAGTAGGAAATGGCATTAAACCAGATAACACCAACCATCTACAGTTACAAAGATATGAACCAGATAGCAGAAAGTAGAAACAATTCTATGAAAGAAAAGAAATGAAAAAAGAGAAACAAATCTATTATCTCTTGTTGTTTCCGCTTACCATGAGCAATTCTCAAAATCCTTATCAGCACCAAGAAAAATGAGTCAATCACAAATGGAATGAGAAAGGAAGAGAGGTTGGGGTTTTTATGAGCTCTAAACCCTCTTCCATAGGGTGTGGAGCCTAGGGTGTCCCCACCCCACCAAAAAAAAAAGAGATACTTCCCCTTTATAGGGAGCATTCTCGGGAGCATGTCTTCCTAGGCTCTTGTCCAAAGTGCATTTCCGGAGCTGGAGGGGGAGGAGTGCTCCCATGCAATTCCAGTACTAACTAAAAGTCTCACTAGAAGATTCTAAAGTGTGTTGGAATGACAGTTTCAATGGAACAAAACGATTTTATAAAGAGGAAATTTAGGCAATTTGATTAATAAATGGGAGGGCATGAGTTCAGCAAAATGATGAAGCTAGAAGATGGTAAGGTTATTTTAGAATCGAGCAGGATTTGTTAAGTTGACAGTACAATGCTAGAATTTGGTCCTTAATTTGTATGCACCCATTTTTGTACCAGCTGGTTTGATAGGAAGCAGGAAGGAATCAGGCTTCCAACAAAACGGCTTGCATTTAAATTTTAAAGATAGAGGCTAACACCAGGGTTACGTTACACTGAGCAAAGAAATCAGATGACATGAAATAACAAACCATAAAGGACACTGTGGACTTTTCTGTCATCTCCATGAGATGAGGTTTTCAACTTCTTTTCTGCATTATTTCAAATTAAATCATGCATTTGACTCCCAAAAAAGAGAGAAATACTTTGTTAGGGTTAGAAATATGATAAGCATGAATTCATGCCCCTCTAAATCTAAACAAAATAAATCATAAGTAGCAAGCCTAAGGCTGTCAATTGGGTTTAGCTTCGGGTGGTTGGGAGGAATGATTGTTATCCTGCCTACCCAGTTTCAATTCCCACAAATGACATGTTGAACTCATAAAGAGTATATTGTTGGAATGGTTTCGAGCCCTGTTGTTGACTGGCCTTGTGCCCTGAAGATTCTAGGGTTTACCCTGGGTACCATCCTCAAAATGACGGGAAGTACTCGGGGGTTTTCCCCAGGCGATGTAACCTAGAAAAAAAGAAGCAAGCCTAAGGAGTTAATTAGACATATCAAACTGCTACATAACCACTTTTTAGGATCGTGAATCTTGGTAAATAGACAGTTGATTAAGTGCAACATTGATTACCGATCATTTTGTACATATAATGATATACAATACTTGGACTATAGCAACCCAACCCTTAAAAGTTATTTATATAAATTTCAATTGGTTGAATGCTTTGGATGGAGACAAATCACTTGAAAGTTGAGACATCTTATATGTCTGGATAAAGGATGCATCCTAGACAGGCATAAGAATATTGCATGCTATTGACTTTAATTGAGTTGGTAAACAGTATATACATCCCCCTATAAATGTAGATCATGTATGAACAAACATAAATATATTTATTATTGTTAAGATGTCAGTCTTTGATTATATATGTCTCTCTTGTTGAGCAGCTCATGCCCTGTATATGACCAAAGACAACCCATAAGGGCTTCCACACAAATCTTCATTTATACAATCAGCACCGCTTCTTAAATATACTCTTAAGTAGTTGGTTCAGGGATTCCATGAGAAACATGCAAGAAGAGTTGCTTAATGTCTTTGCTAACCTACATCTTTGGAAAGTAATAAGTGTTGAAATATTGTAATTGCAAAGAGTATTCTATTTATTATTGATGTATTATTCATTAGATCAATCCCCTTTTGTGGATTGATCATGTCGGGCATTGTAAATGACCAAATCCCCTTTTGCGGATTGGTCAAACCCTAATTGTAATATGCTAATTGAGAAGTCGGCCCCCAGGCAAATTAAAGTGGTTCTAACCACCCAGAAAGAGAAGTCGACCCTGCCAGTGAAGAGACGTCTCCTTTCAGCACTTGCCAGTTTGTATAAATAAAGGAAGCCAGCGCCTCATTTGTTCACCCACTCATTCGATCATCCAGAGCGCAAGTTTGGAGCTGCAGTTGGAGAAGAAGGAAGAGAGAGAGGTGCATTACTTGGGAGAGGATATTCTCTAGTGTTTGGTTTATTGTCTTGGCATTGTATTGGCTATCTATATTAAGGAAGTTTTTGTTGGGTTTTCTTCCCCATGACGGTTTCCCGGGATAAATGTTGTGTATCTTGTGATTGTGTTTTTCTCAATGATCCTATCTATGCTATGGTTATCTAGTAAATTGAAAAGAAACCTAATAATAGCTTAAACTCTAACATGGTATCAAAGCTAAGTTGAAGAGAGCATCTTTCACAAAAAAAAGAAAAACGTCATTGTTGTCGTACAAGAAAATTAGGGATTTTTATTGAAGAGGAATTTCAGCCCAAAAGTCATCTAGAAAAGTGTGCCCTAGCCCAAGGAACTCTTTGGCACCTTCAATGCACCTTTTCAGTGGATTGAACTCTCGGAAAGTGAAACCCTAGTTTTCACCTGTACCAAAAGTACCAGAAAACCAGAAGTACCATAAACCAGAAGCACCAGTCCAGAAATCTGTTGGTCAAGATTGAGGGGGTAAAATTTGGATTTTCAGAAATCTGACTGCACCAGCTTACTCGCCTCAGCTCGACGCATCTAGCCCCTAGATCAGAATTTCAAAATTTGAAGTTTGAAAAATTAGGGTTTCCTCATAAAACCCTAAGTTGTAGTTGCACTTTCATAATCAATTGCAGTATCAGTTGAGGTATCAGCTATAATACCAATTGTTGTCACCCTTGGAGTTCTTAAGAGTTGGTAATTATTACTGTTGCTACCAGATGGTGCCACTACCTGCAAATGTTATCAGAGGTATGTACTCACATATGTTTAAATTGTTAAGCTTTGAAGGGTATTTGCAGGAGAAGGGATCTCTTGCCATAGATCCAGAAGGATCTCAAGATCCAACACATTCAGAGGAATAATGCAACCCAGGTTTGTTTATTCTGATATGCATCCATTTGTTATGACATTATTTTGATCTAGGTTGCATGTTGAAGCTATGACCATCATACTAACCTTTGGTCAAAATTAAAGTCAAGGTATTAGATGGATTAAAGTTGAGATCAGAGTTTATTCTCTAACCCAACCTTCTGTCAAGATAGCATATTGTCCTAGTACAAAAGACAGGTTGAAGAAAGCACTTGTCATCTTGAGTGAAGGAGACTTGGAAGAAAAGCAACACATTCATTCTTGAAGACAAGGCTCCAAGTTCGAGGTTTGATTAATTAAGTTGATAAGATTCAAAGTTGCACATGACAAGTTGATAACTACCCCTTTACAAGTAAACACTATAGTTGAGGTAGCAGTCTTTGAAAAGTATTATACTTGGTCGCAAGTGAGCATATTGAGATAAATGCTTAATGTAACAGATACAACTAACATCTCCTCTAGGAGAAACTTCTTGTGTTGATTCCAGGATACCATGGAGGAATGTTTGATCACAACACTAGAAGAGTGTGGACCTCATTTCGTATTGTATTTATTACTTTTGATCTTTGTTTCAGACAGGTCACAAGTGATAGCTCTAAAGGAGCTACAGTGATTATTATTAGTGTTTTTGTTTTATCTACTATTATCAAAAGAGTATTATTCTTGCTTGTTGTTTTGTTGACCTTGTTTTAGGTCACAGGTGATAACCCTAAGAAAGCTATAGTGAAGGTTGCAGAAGGAAACAGATTAGATGAGACATGAAGCATACTATTGACATGACCATATACACTCATGTACCAAAGAAAATGAAGAAGAAGCTATCTTTTGAGATTCAGAGTATCTCATATGAAGATTGATTGAAAGGAGCAGAAGGCTCCAAAGATGACCGAACATTAGAAACTCACAGCAGAATTGTTCAAAGGTTAATGAAGCCACCTTGACGGGAAGTCAAACTCATTTGAAGCCTGACTCAGTCTTTCATATTTAGACTTGCTATTCAACACCAAGTATACCCTGTAAGAGATGATTAAGTCCTTGTAGACTCGGAAAAAATCAAGAGTAAAACTGATCTCAGAAAGGATCAGATGAAGAGACAACTTCCAAAACTGGGAAACAGATGTCATGAGAAGACTAGATCGTAGCTTCAGAAACTTCTAGGAGATATGAAATCTCCTGGGAAGATTCCCTTGTTTCAGTAACAGATAAGGAAGCCAGTCAAGGATATGGATTCTTCCGTGAGACTAGAAGAGAAGTTAATATTGACTTCCAAGATTGATCTATACAGATCAAGCATGTTGCAGATGTACAAAGCCTGATGTGTGTCTAGAGGATTCTCCCAGCAAGAGGGAGAAGACTAAGACGAGACACTTACTCCAATAATTGAAGAAATAGTTCCAATATTTATGAAGACAACCAGAACAACCATGATTCATATATCGTATGAGATGCAGGGGGAGCAATCCCCATATTTAAAATTGAGTGGCAGTTGGTGCATTACATTAGTTGGGTCATGGAGACATGACTACAATAAAAGATAGAGTTACCTCCATGAAAGAAGAAGAGCTACCTTCAGTATCAATTATTGAGCCACTCTCGGTTTCAGATGAAGTTGTTGTCGTGATAGAATAAGAGGAGTTACTCACAAATTTCAGCAGCCACAATGAGAATGAAGTAGTCATTCTTAGCTTCAGAGCAGTTACAGGTGCAGGGTCCCAGTTCCAGAAGGAACAATTGCAGAAAGAGGAGAGGACATACTCTCAGGTAGTGAGACAGATAGTGCTTTGTAGAGAGCACATAGAGCTAGCACATGATTGTGCGGATTGAGCTGCAGCTAAGCAAGTGTACCAAATTGGTACAATGTAATGAGAAAATTTGATTTGAAGATTGAAGATAGAAAGACTCGTGTCTGTCGGTTGAAGGAAGCTCTCTACGTGTTGAAGCAAGCTCCTAGAGCTTGATATGGAAGAATTGACAGTTTCCTGACGAGCTAGGGCTTTACCAAGAGTAAAGTTGACTCTAACCTTTATCTCAAGGTTATGAATGATGAGCCAGTGATGTTACTACTATATGTAGATGATGTATTCTTGACAAGATGAAGAAAATCTCATCACAGATTGCAAAAGAAGCTCACCACAAAGTTTGATGGAAGACCTAAATGCATTATCTCTTAGGTCTTGAAGTTTGGCAGAGCACAGAGAAGATCTTCCTTAACCAAGGGAAGTATGCAGTTAAAATGAAGAGGTTT
>JASDQU010509050.1:34701-51059 GCA_032191745.1 Picea mariana | reverse complement strand
TGCAGCAGTTGCAACGACAACTCTCCTCCAAACTTGCACACAAACTAGCCAACTGCAGTGCACACAAGTGTTGCTTCTGCAGTTGTAATGTTCCCCACCTCTTAGAGAGGTGATGAGGAGACTCAGTGGCCTGGGCACCCCCACAAGGTCATAGTCTCACACTGAGGGGGGAGGTCAACTAGGCTAAAGTTACAATTATAAGTTGACTTGAGAAAGGCAAGGGATAAAAGGAGTAAAAGATAACTCAACAGAAGAATAGAAGTTAACCCTGGGAGTTAACCTAACTCAACAAAGAATTAGAAGGAAACGTATAAGTAAGAGGCTGGGGCACACCTATTATGCATTCTGAATTTGGTGTATTGCTTGTTATTGCTCTTGGGCATTCAGTTTGGGGGTTTTGCTATACGAACCCTTGTGAGCAACTCAGTGGTGAAATATCCACTCACCTTGTTCCACAGCTTGGTCTCGGGGATGAAAGATTCCTCCACACCATTCTATTCTCAGCATATCTCCTTCTAGAGCTTTAGAAGATAGCAGGGCCGTACTGTTTGGGAAGTTTCCAGCAAGGGCGCGTTCGATCTAGCCAATCAAGAGGAGCGTTGGGCATTCCATCAGTTGGGTTTTACTTGCAGGTGCTCCATCATCATTTTGAGGGTTTTCTTGAGGAGTTATCATCACTCAATCTTCAATAACAGTTTGGGACGATTTGGAGGTTAGGAGGACGTCCCACTTTTTTGTATTTCTCAGATCTAGAGAGATCTGCTTGAGATCTGGATCTGAAACTTTTCCCACGGGATTCTCTTAGCCCGATCTACATTCTTGGAGAGTTTCACATAATTTGGAGGTATATTTCTTCAAGGACGAGTTGCATAGGGTTTCTGCCATTCAGGAGGGCACAACTCCCTTGGAAGATTCAGCATTTGGAGAGCTTGGCCTTGGACATTAGACTTGAGACTTCAGGAGGAGGATCCCACTACCCTGATCTATCATCTGACCAAGTTTGGGCTCATTTGGAGTCATCTTCCATCGAGGCCTTCAATCTTCTCTTGGAGCGTAGCTTCTTCAGCTGGAGGGTTTGTATTCAAATCTGCTTGGTAAGGGTCTTCATTTCTTATCCAACCTTTTGAGGCTTCTTTATATTGATGGGAGCATTTTGTAGTAGCTCATACTTGTTGTTTACTAGAGCCATCTGAAGATTATTCCAGATCTTCTCTTTCTATTGTATCTGATTTTTGCTTCTATAATAAAGGTCAGATCTTTGCTTGTGTTCTATATCTTGAGTATATTGTGATCTTCATGTGTTGAATCTTGTATGAACATACTTAATATCTGGAAACTTCAATAAAACACCTGCACATCATACACAACCAAGCTAGTTAGTGGTCTCAAGAAAAATTAGTCTTGGGATCATTACAGTGGTATCAGAGCTTCGATCCTCCAAACCTGTGGAAGGATCAACACATGCAGAGGTATATTGGAATTGTTATGGGTCAGAGGAAGAAGAACAACAGTAAAACAAAGGCCGAAATGGAAGGGTCAGGGGATGACCATGAGCCTCAAGGCTTGGCTTTCTTAGTAGTTGAATTTGGTAAGTTCCAGCAAAACATGAACCGCACAGAAAGCACATTGGTCCAACACTTGGATGAGTAACAGGAAACCAGCAGAAGGGGACATGCCGAAATTTCTGAAACCTTGAAGAAGGTTGACAAGAAACTGCAAAAGATGAATGAGAACCAATCTCGGATAACTGACCTTCTGATGCAAGTAACCCATCGGGGGAAGGACCCTAATACATATGGGAATAAGGAGGCTGGTGGTTCCGGTGGAACCCATGAGGAGATCAGATATAACCCTGAGAAAGCACCGGGATCCGAAGGAAGTCTGGGAGGTGGCACGTCCCATGGTCAGATGGGTAGCAGGGTCAATCCTAGGCCATACATGCCAGTGTTCACAGATGAACAGCTAGGCTGACACTCGAGTAGCAGAGCTAACCCCAGACCGTACATGCCCACATTCACAGATGAGCAAGGGCAACATGAATAGGTTGAAGGCTTTGTGGAACAATTGGTAAGGAGTACCAAGGAATACTACATCTTGGATATGAGGGTTCAAAGACAGATGTCCCTAGATCAGTATTACCAACTCAGGTTCAGAAATCAGCCTAGGACGAACCATAGGGGTAGCTTTGAGTTTGAACGAAGGGAAGGAAAGATAGAAATTCCATACTTTGATGGTACGGCCAAGATGACAGCACAATCGTGGGTGCAAAAGCTGTATACTTACCTGCAGCTTAACCCCATGAGAGAGATGGAGGCCATCAAGTTTGCCACTATGTACTTGGATGGCAAGGCCCATGACTGGTGGTATCATGGGCTCACCACACTCGGCCACAATCAGATTGTATCCTATACAGAATTCACTCAAAGGCTCATTGATAGATTTGATCAATGAGATCCTGAGTTACATTTCCGGGAACTCACCCAACTCAAGCAAACAGGTACGACTGAGGCATACATTGATGAATTTCAGAGGTTGGCAGTGATGGTGCAAGACATGTCCCTGACCAGGCTCATGATGCTTTTCACAGAAGGGTTGATGGAACCTTTGAAGGGTTGGGTAAAGGCCTTCAAGCCTACCAACCTATAGGAGGCCATTTGGAAGACGAGGGACTTGGGTCCAGCTGCTAAACCAAAATTCATATCCAGACCACCTCTGAACAATGGTGGAAGAGATCAAAGGCCTCTAATAAACCAGGGAGGACGTGACCCTAAGGGATATGATAGGGGCCGTGGCAGAATAGATGACAACACCAAGAGAGAACTGAGAAGGAAGCAACTCTGCTTCACATGCAAGGAATCATGGAATCCCTCACACAAGTGCATGAGACATGGGCAAGTACACTACATCAAGGTCACTTCAGATAACAAAGAAGACGATGAGATGGGACAGATACAGAACATGGAGGCAGAAACCACTGAGGCAGTAGAGCAGGAACAAATCACAGGACAGGATAGTATGGCCACCTTGGCATCTATCAGTGGAGTGCAAAGTATAACACCTTCTGAATGAGGGGGGTCTTGCAGGGACAGAAGGTGTCAGTCTTGATTGATGGAGGAGCTTCCCACAACTTCATTGATGTAGCATTACTAAAAAGGAGGCACATACCCACAGTAGAATTTGAAGGATTCAAAGTGGAGGTTGCAGGAGGAAGCACTATGGCCTGCGACAGATACATTCTGGGCCTGAAGCTTACCTTGGGCAGGCAAGAGCTGACACAGGACGTCTATGTTATGGACCTTCCAGATACCAACATCATCCTAGGAGTACAGTGGCTCAGTACATTGGGGCTTGTCACTACCAACTACAAAACCATGGAAATGTCATTCACAGAGGAGGGTGGACGAAAGGTAGTGCTCCAGGGTATGACAGGGAATGCTACAAAGGTAGTCAAGGCCAAGAGGATGGAGACAATCTTTCAGAGAGACAAGATAGTATATGCGGCTGAATGCAGGATTATAACACATAAGGATGAGCAGGGCAAGGTCCACTACACACCAGAGATCAAAGAAATCCTTGACAGGCACCACAAGGTGTTCGGTCCTATTCCTCCAGGGGTACCTCCAGATAGGGGATTTGAGCACATTATCGAGCTAGAAGAAGGGGCCAAGCCAGTCATTACGACACCCTACATACACCCCAAGAAGTATAAGGATGAGATAGAAAAGGCTATCAAGGAACTTCTGGACATGGGGCACATCAGGCCTAGCAGTAGCCCTTTTGCTTCTTCAGTAGTGTTGGTGAAGAAGAAGGATGGCACTATGAGGATGTGCATTGACTTCAGGGCCTTGAATAAAAAGACCATAAAAAACAGATACCCAATACCAAGGATTGATGAGCTGATGGACGAATTGCATGGGGCCGTCTACTTCACCAAGATTGACCTTCGTTTTGGCTATCATCAAATCAAGATGAGGGAGGAAGACATCTCAAAAATGACCTTTAGATGTCACTACGACCATTATGAGTTTCTGGTGATGCCCTTTGGGTTAACCAATGCCCCTGCTACGTTCCAATCATGTATTCAACAAGAAACTAAGGAAGCACCTATTGGTATTCTTTCATGACTTTCTTATCTACAACAAGACATGGGAGGAGCATCTTAGGCATTTGGATCAGATTTTGTCAATTATGGAGGAACAGTCACTATATGCTAAGGAGTCCAAATGTGAGTTTGGAATGACAGAGGTCCTTTATCTAGGACACATTATCGGAGCAAAGGGGGTATCAGGAGAAAATTGAAGCCATCATAAAATGGCCCACTCCTAAGACACTCACAGAATTGAGAGGATTCTTGGGAATGTGCACGTATTACAAGAAGTTTGTCAAAGGGTTCTCTCAACTGTGTGCACCTTTGACCGATTTGACTAATAAGGGAGCATTCAAGTGGGACGAGGAAGCTCAAATAATGATGGACAAGATGAATAAGGCGATGAGTTCGTGCCCAGTCCTAGCCCTTATAGATTTCAGCCTCCCATTTACCTTGGAGTGTGATGCATCCGGGGAAGGAATAGGGGTTGTACTAATGCAGAAGAGGCACCCTCTTGCCTACAAGAGCCGGAAACTCTGGGGGCCTGAGCCACTTTATAGCATTTATGACAAAGAAATGCTGGCTATCATGCATGCACTAGCCAAATTCCAGCAATACTTGGTACGTGCTAGGTTTGTTTTCAAGTCAGATCATAACAGCCTCAAATATCTATTGGAACAGAAGGACTTGAACGAGAGGCAACAAAAATGGGTAAGAAAAATACATGCCTATGACTTTGACATTGCGTTTGTCAAAAGGAAAAACAATATGGTGGCTGATGCCTTATCCAGGAGGCCATCCATCCTTGCCATAACAAGGGTAACAATTGACTGGAAAGACCAGCTGGTGATGGAGTATGCAGAGGATCAGTTTGCGTGAAAGCTACTGGAAGGACAGGTACAAGATGAAGATTTCAAGGTTATTAATGACCTCATATACTACAAAGACCAAATCTTCTTGGTTCCTGGATCGGACTTCAAGGCCAAGGTATTGCAGGCATGCCATGACTCCCCAATGGCAGGACATCAGGGGATCAGTGAGACGTACAGGCAGGTGAGAGAAAGATTCTCTTGGAAGGGGCTCAAGGAAGATGTGATTAAGCACGTCAAAGATTGTACTACATGTCAGGAAAACAAGGATGAGCACACACACCCAGCAGGACTGTTGCAGCCCTTGCCCATTCCAGAGCACAAATGGGAAAGCATATCCATGGATTTCATCACCGGGCTACCAAAGACGCAAGGGAAGGATCGCATTTTTGTAGTGGTGGACAGATTAACAAAGTTTGCACACTTCTTCGCCATAGCTACCGACTTCAGTGCAGCAAAGGTGGCCGAACTATTCTTTAGGGAGATTTTCAGGTTGCACGGCCTACCCAAGACCATTGTCAGCGATAGGGATAGCAGGTTTATGAGTAATTTCTGGCAGGATTTATTCAGGGTGGTTGGTACGACCTTGACCCCTAGCACCAACTATCACCCTTAAACAGATGGATAGACAGAGATAGTCAACAAGTGGGTGGAGGGCTATCTCAGAAACTATGTGGCAGGGCAACAGAAAGCATGGGTCAGATGGTTGCATCTGGGAGAATATTGCTACAACACCACCCAGCATATGTCCATTTGCATGTCACCATTCAGAGCCTTGTATAGCTATGATCCTTTATCATTTGTGGAGATTGCGTTCGGTGATAGCAGGGCACCGATGGTACAGGATTGGATACAGTAGATCCAAGACATTCTCAGGGAACTGAAGGATCATCTACAGAGGGCACAGAACCATCTACAGAGGGAACAGAACCAGCAGAAGGTCCAAGCAGACAAGCACAGAGTGGACCGTACTTTTAAGGTTGGCGATTTAGTCTATCTGAGGCTACAACCATACAGGCAGGCTTCCATTAAAATAAGCGGAGCGGAGAAACTGCAGCCATGTTTCTTTGGGCCCTACAGAGTCAGTAGGAGGATAGGGGTTGTAGCTTATGAGTTGAAGCTTCCACAGGGCAGCAAGATACACAACGTCTTCCATGTCTCCTATCTTAAGAAATCCCTCGGTCAACACATTAGGCCTATTGAGGTATTACCCCCCATGGACGAGGAGGGACAACTTGTTTTGATTCCGGAGGAGGTATTAGAAGTCTGAGAGAAGAGGCTCAGAAATCGAAGCATCAAGGAGTACCTGATCAGGTGGAAGGATTTACCCATTGAGGATGCCACTTGGGAATAGGAGCATGTGGTAAGAGAAGTAGGTTTGGAATTGCTTGAGGACAAGCAATTTCAAGCAGGGGAGACTGTAATGTCCCCCACCTCTTAGAGAGGTGATGAGGAGACTCAGTGGCCTGGGCACCCCCACAAGGTCATAGTCTCACACTGAGGGGGGAGGTCAACTAGGCTAAAGTTACAATTATAAGTTGACTTGAGAAAGGCAAGGGATAAAAGGAGTAAAAGATAACTCAACAGAAGAATAGAAGTTAACCCTGGGAGTTAACCTAACTCAACAAAGAATTAGAAGGAAACGTATAAGTAAGAGGCTGGGGCACACCTATTATGCATTCTGAATTTGGTGTATTGCTTGTTATTGCTCTTGGGCATTCAGTTTGGGGGTTTTTCTATACAAACCCTTGTGAGCAACTCAGTGGTGAAATATCCACTCACCCTGTTCCACAACTTGGTCTCGGGGATGAAAGATTCCTCCACACCATTCTATTCTCAGCATATCTCCTTCTAGAGCTTCAGAAGATAGCAGGGTCATACTGTTTGGGAAGTTTCCAGCAAGGGAGCACCATACCATTGAGAAGGGTTCGATCTAGCCAATCAGGAGGAGCGTTGGGCATTCCATCAGTTGGGTTTTACTTGCAGGTGCTCCATCATCATTCTGAGGGTTTTCTTGAGGAGTTATCATCACTCAGTCTTCAGTAACAGTTTGGGACAATTTGGAGGTTAGGAGGATGTCCCACTTTTCTGTATTTCTCAAATCTAGAGAGATCTGCTTGAGATATGGATCTGAAACTTCTCCCATGGGATTCTCTTAGCCCAATCTACATTCTTGGAGAGTTTCACATCATTTCGAGGTATATTTCTTCAAGGACGAGTTGCCTAGGGTTTCTGCCATTCAGGAGGGCACAACTCCCTTGGAAGATTCATCATTTGGAGAGGTTGGCCTTGGACGTTGGGCTTGAGACTTCAGAAGGAAGATCCCACTACCCTGATCTATCATCTAACCAAGTTTGGGCTCATTTGGAGTCATCTACCATCAGGGCCTAATTATTGAGGGCTTCAGTCTTCTCTTGGAGCGTAGCTTCTTCAGCTGGAGGGTTTGTATTCAGATCTGCTTTGTAAGGGTCTTCATTTCTTATCCAGCCTTTGGAGGCTTCTTTATATTGACAGGAGCATTTTGTAGCAGCTCATACTTGTTGTCTACTAGAGCCATTTGAAGATTACTCCAGATCTACTTTTTCTATTGTATATGATTTCTGCTTCTATAATAAAGGTCAGATCTTTGCTTGTGTTCTATATCTTGAGTATATTGTGATCTTCATGTGTTGAATCTTGTATGAACATACTTAATATCTGGAAACTTCAATAAAACACCTGCACATCATACACAACCGAGCTAGTTAGTGGTCTCAAGCGAAAAATTTGGCTTGGGATCATTACAACAGTTCTGGGAATGCCTACCAGAATGAAGACTGGCCTCCTGTGTTTATACTAAAATTGGCAAACTGCCTGGGCCGACTTCTCATTCTGGGTGCCTATTTACTTAGTATATAATATTTCCTTTAGCTGACTTCATCTCTTGGACGCTAGTAACCTAATACGAGTTATCCTCTTGAGCCGACTTGTCTTCTAGGGTTATTAGCCAACTAATTAGGGTTTCTTCTTGCTTCCCGAAATATTCTATTCTTGTCAGGTTTACACGTGGAGGTAAATACCTCCCGCAGCTACCATAATATCAACACACAGGTTGTTTCTATGTAAGGTTCATCTCAGAGAAAAACCTATTCAGTTGGATGGAGAGATCTTGGACCCAGATGCTAGAATACTCACCCAATTTCCACACATTAGTAAAAGGTTAGTTAGATTTTGATTGCCGATCTGAAGTGGACGCCATTTTAGTTTTACTATCAAAATGGTGTTGGGGTACAACCTCACTAATATTGAAAAAATGGACATCAAAATTTGATCCAATAATGGAAAGGGTTACCAAACACTAGATCTAGGTTACAATTCCTATATTGGAATTGGAAATGTGGTTTGTCAAAGCCTTCAAGGCCATAGGTGACATGGATGAGCAATTCAAAACATCCCATATATGCATTGTAGCCAAAATTTTAGTTGAGTTGGATGTTAAGGAAGGGTTGGTAGAGGAGATTGAGATTGTGGTGGGGAGTTATCTCTACCTCCAAGCACTGAACTAGATAGGCCTACCCTTTTGATGCTCCAGATGCCATGTATATGGGCATACGGTTAATGGTTGCTCAATGAACTTCCACAGTAAAGAATGGTGAACAAAGGATAGAAACAGAGTGATTCAGGGAAAGGAAAAGGTAGATATACTTATATTCATTATTGAAGGTCTAGATCAAAGGGTTGGTGGACAGAGACATGAAGTTGGTCTAGAGGCTCAAGAAGCTAAGAAGGTCTCAAGTAGAGGCCCAGAGGGAATGAAAGCTTCCTTGGAAAGTGGTAAAGGGGTATTGATAAGTAGAAGAGTTGGAAATGTCAATGGTAGATTTGTTGTAGGTGACTCAAAGATTGGAACCCTCACCTACTCAGGCCCCTATTCCTTTGGGTAAGTTCATTGATCCTTCTCCTGATACTATTTTTGAAAAATAAGTAGAAACATTGTCTTTTGACCAATGGTTGGGGCTAGATGGTATAAGACTATTTCATTGAAGAAGGTTAGAAGGGATGGGAGGCTAAGAATGGTGAAGACTTGTCTAAGGGTGTTTCTAGGGCTTAGGACCTTAGTTATCAGAACCAAACTGGTGACCAAACCGGTTGACCCCAAAAATGTGAACTAGATCGGAATTGGAAAAAAAATGGACAAAAAAACAAGTCGACCAAAAAACACATAAAATATTCAAATTTTGAAAAAATACATATATATTCATGTGCATCCATATGAATCCAAACCATTTATACACAAATATGCAAAGTTTCTCATTTAAATAGTAGCAAGTAAGAGTGCATATAACCAAAATAGTATCGAGTGCAATCCATCTCTGAACCAAAATACATCAACAAAGAGGTTCTAAATGCCCTCTAGAGTCCAAAAATAATCATGCTACAAAAAATAACTAAATATCATAAAAATCATTACCTATATTAGAATCCTCATCATCAGTGTCGCTCTCTAAGCATTAAAATAATATAGAAAAAACTTAACATGCCTAATAAGTGTTTACGTGAGTGAAGGGTACATTTTTACTAGGGTCATGACAAAAGAGTTCAATAACCAATGCCACCAACATCTAGGTACATGGAGGGATTGGTGCTCTTGATTAAATGCAAGTTCATTACCCTCATACATGATAGAATCCAGTGGAAACGTTGCAATCCTGCCAATCTTGAAATCCTGAAAACCGTTAAGTCTATTGAATTTTGAATGGGACCTAAAATTCTACTTTCTCCATATGAAGTCCAATGAGGTTGGAACCACTCTCAAACATCCTAAAACAATTAATGGTAATGTTAAAATTTAAGTAAAAGTGACATTCTCCTTTATCTTTTAACATTACCATTAATTACTAGGTTTGAATAGGCCCTGGGGTTAGGTAATAGGCCCCCCTCTTAAATTTCTATTTTTTTTAATTTGAAAATCGTAGGTCCATGTCGTGTCGTATGGACCTGTATGAAAACAGTCAAAAAAATTTGAAAATTGTGGGTCCATGTCGTTGCATACGAAGTTGTATGAAAGCCGTTGGTTCCGTACCTAACCTACCCAAAACGGTTCGGGAGGGTTGGTCGGACTAGATTTGCCCCAAAACTGGTTGGACCGACTAGTTCCAATGGTTCCGATAACACTGTTTAGAACCAACCTTTGATGGAAGCCCCACTTGAGGTTAGAACCTAGGTGAACTGGGGATTCCAACCCCTCTAGCAGTGGGGATTGACATTTCTTGTGTTGAGGCATGTAGATACTCCCTGCATTCTAGAAAAGGTTATGGATCTATTGGATCTAGTGGCAGTAAAGGAGGACTTGGTAGGGATATGGGGAAGGCACTCATCTAAAAAAGGGAAGGAAATCCCATAGCTTCTTAGCACAAAAAAAAACCCTCATTGAGGTTAAGGAAGGGAAGTGAAAAACCCTTAAAGGGGCCCTTAGATCAGGGAAATCCCCTATAAAAGTTTCCCAATGATAACTCTATCCCTCAATATTAGGGGGATAGGCAAGCCTGAAAAAAAACTTGTATTTGGAAGGCTTTTGGATCTCCATAAGATGAATATTTTAATGATTCAAGAAAACATGGCTTAGGAAAAGAAGATCATCGAAGACCTCTCTAAATCATAGAAGGAATGGGATTTCCTTGCACTAGATGTTGTAGCACGATCTAAGGGGGTTGCTAACGGGATGCAAAAGAACATCCATGAGATTGATTAATTTTGTGCTCTTGGCATTATGGATTGGAGCAATATTCTTCTCCATGGAGTTGGGAAAAGATTACTTTGTTGTTAATGCATATGGTCCCTATGGGGAGAGAATCCCCTTCTGGGAGGTGATGTTGGGTGAGAATTTTCTAAGAGTATAAATGATTATTTTGGAGGTGATCTTAACATCAACATAAAAAGGACAAAAATTTGGAGGTCCTCTACCAGGGAGGACCCTATAGAAGATTTCTTTGTTCATCATCTTGAGGAAGTAGGACTTATATAGATGTGGATCCCATTAAGATGACCCTGACATGTAGAAATCTATGGATGGGGGAAAGGATGATCTCGAAAAGGATAGATAGATGCCTTGTATACAACACTAAAATAAATGACCCTAAAAGGAATACAACATGGGGAAGTGACTCCAACCATCTTCCAATTATTCTCCAAATTGAGAAGGATGATAGTAAGCCTCCTAGCTCTTTCAAATTCAATCTAAGGTGGTTAGAGCATGAAGGTTTTATTTGTTAAATTTTATGCAGTTGTAGAGGATATTTTTCCTCTAACTAACTTGGAAAGTTGGCTTCCAAGAAGCCCTCCTAGCAGCCCTCCTCTAACCAACCTGGGTAGGTCGGCCCTAACCTAGCCTAGGTTGGCCCTACCCTAACCTAAGTCGGTCCTAACCTAGGGGCAGCCCTAACCTAACTCACCTAACCTAAAACCTATCCTATATAAAGAAGCGGGGGGCTCAGACACATCAGTTCACTACTTCTGAAAGAAGCAACTCTGAGGTATGATAGCATTGTTTTGGTGTGCAACAACTAGGAGATAAGATATCTCTGTTCTGAGACAAAGTATATATGTTCTGGTGGACAACAATCTACTCTATTCTGTAGCAGCAAATGTACTATGTTCTGAGGTCTGTTCTAGAGAGCAACTAAAGGGTGATTATGGACAACAACTAAAGGGTGATTCTGGACAACAACTAAGAGGTTTTTCTGCGGGTTGAAAAACTCTATTCTGGGAAACAACTTTCTCTAATCTGAGGCAGCCTTAAGAGAAGTTCTAAGTCAGCATTAATGACACATCTGAGATAGCAGCAGCTACTGTAATAGCTATAGGTCTGAGGGCAGATTTGGGTAGAGGCTTAGAGAAAGTTGAAGAAACATAAACAACAGTAAGTGTTATAGTCTTAGTGCTATTGTCTTAGTTCTATTGTCACATCTCTCTCAAGAAGAGAAGTCTTGTATTGTCATTGTACTTGTTTGAATGTTAAATATATCACAAGAATTTTGTTGGGTTTTCTTCCCATTGAGGGTTTCCCAGGATAAATACTTGTCCACTTTGTGAGTGTTGTTCTTCAAATGTTTCTGCAGGAGCCTGCGCAGATCTTTAGGATTTATTCAAGCACAATACTTGCAGAGATGTCTTCCATTTATGTAAGGCTTGAGGACAGACTCGAAGGGGTTTCAAACTTTAATGTTTGGAAAGCCAGAGTCCTATATTTTCTAAAAGAATATGACTTGGACAACTTTTTGATCAGTACAGTAGAGGAGCCCACTACCAATGCAGGAAGGACAACCTTCAAGGAAAAATCAGGCAAAGGCAAAGCGAATAATATTTGATTCGGTAAAAGGATAACATCATGCCTGTTATAGCACCTCTAAAGACTGCAAAGAAGTGTCTTGACACTCTATCTAATCTGTATGAAAAGAAGGCGTCTGGTCAGAAGAGGGTTCTAAAGAATAAGCTTTGAACTCTCAAGATGGAGAACGATTTTTCTGTGGCCTCCTCCTTCACAAAGATCTCTTAGTTAAGAAATCAGTTGTTGGTCATTGCTGTAACTATGGATGATGATGATCTCGTCCAGACTGTTGTGGATGGTCTTCCATCTTCTTGGGAGACATTTCCAGCTGGGATAAATGCTCGTGAAAATCAGCCAGACTTTGAAACGTTGTGGCATGATTGTCTGCAGGAAGAAGGGAGAATTCAGAGTCGAAATGGTACTTTAAAGGAAGATGTTAGCGATAATTCTTGTCTTGGGCTCGAGAGAGTTCGGGTCTTCAAGTTACACGAGAAGCGCCCGAGCGCAGCATGGAAAAATCTCATTTTACGGCTTCCAATCAAGCGAGCGGACAAGGTTAAGTCGTCAATGACCAGGATCCACATATAGAGCAGATCAACGATCAACGGGTAATCGCAGTTAGCAGAGTTGCACCCGGATTAGTGCGATGGATAGCGCTTATATATCACCAAAAAAGATCTCAGCCATCCATCCCAGAGAAGTACGTGGCGCACGATCAGGCTCCAGCGCCTCCTCGCCCTTCGCAACTTTGAAGAACAAGGACCAGCCTCCTCACAGCTGCGAGACGCGAAGTGCCAAAGGCATCCAGGACTGAGGCCCACGGTCTCACGAAGTGTTTTCAGCCATCCATCCAGAGGGGACACCTGGCGGTAAATAGAGCCATCTCGGCGCTTCGCCCATCGCGATTCCAAGGTGCAAAAATCAACTTCGTTATGTTCCGATGCATAAGATGCTGGGTGAGTCCCAGACCTGGGCCCACGGAGGTGTTGGGTGAGTTCAAGGCCATCAAATCTTAGAGGGACACGTGGTGCCATATTAAGCCTTCTTGGCATATCGTTCATCGTGACTTCAATCAGCAAAGATTATCCCTTTCATATTCGCGAACGCACCAAAGCATTGAGTCACAACCCATGGTCACTTGAGGAAAGGAAGGAGCTGCAGAAAGAAGGTCGAAGGCACCGATTTCAGTTGTAGAGAGGATCACCATGACCTCCAGGCGCCATCAGACCCGATATTAATACTGCTTCTAGTATTGGATTAAATGACGACAAGAGCGGGTGGTTGAAACCTCCTTTCAGTCATTAAGTAAGGGGAATGGAGGGTCTGGCAAACCGTCTACCCAAGGAAGTCCTGTGTATCGTTTTTCTCAAGGGAGCCATGCCGAAGTCTTCAGCTCAACAGAGAAGTCTGCACACGCTATCTGAACACTTATTAACTCAGCTACTCTCCTTACAGGAGCCATGCGTAGTTAAGGTGGCATTTAAAGAAAGATATCAGTACGAGTTTGATTGAAGGGACACCCAAAACTGGGTGTCCCNAGAATTTTCCTAAGTATATAAACTCAGTCTTTGTATTTTGTAAGTATCGATGGTTGAGCAGAGCTCCTGGTTGTAAAGTTTTAATGAAGCACTGTTATTATGGTTATGCATGAACTTTTGAGACTTCTTGCCTTATGGATGCCAGTTTCTTTCACGTCTCTGTTTACACTGTGTTAGAACAGCTCGGAATTGGAGGATCCAGTTGAGTTGTAGCTGTTATAAGATGATGTTGTGATGGATCACTGTAATAGTTACGTTGTCTCTGATCAGTTCTTGTGATTTTCTCAGCGCTGAGTGACTTGGAATTGGAGGATCCAGTCAAGTCCCTTTTTCAGTTTCTTGAGACCCTGAACCAAGAGGATCTTGTATTCAGGGTCTTTCTTTTGCAAACCGCTGAAAGCTTGTTTCCCAAAGTTGTTTGTTCACCTTCCTTACCAAGTCTTCCCCCTACTCATCTTTTAATCAACCCATTGGCTGAAGTTAGGTGAAGACCTCCTTGGTCCCATACATGCTAGACCCAGTCTCTGAGTTGAGGTGATATCTCCTCGAGCCTTTATCTCCATTAAACTGATGGGTGTCGGGCTCTGCTCCTGTAAGCAATCCAGGAGTGACTTCTGACAGTAACATTTCTAGCACTGTTGCCGGGGACGAAGTTGAATATTTTCCCCGGGATTGAACGACAATGATTAGCTGATTCTGAAGGTGCATCAGATATCAGAACTATTGAGATTGTTGTTGTGCACCTGGCGACTCCATTGTGACGACTCTGCTGGGGAGAACCTGCTCTATCAACTGTGGCTTTTAGAGGCAGACACACGCGGTCTCATCCACAGCTGCCCCTAGCTACACCTGAAACCGATCCAGAGGTGGTTCTCAGAAAAGGAAAGGCCCCTGAAGAAGAAGCTTCCACCGTCGAAATAGGTAATCGACCATCTCCTTCTGTAAGAACTCCATTTTCTCCCCCTCAGTTTCTTGATAGACCTCCCTCACAAGTTTCCCGTTTCCTGAATTTTGGGAGTGTTCCTGCTGAGTTTTCCCCTCCTGGTCTGGGATTGGAAGGAGAAATCCTTATCACTCCCCTCTCCTCTGAAGCTGTACCTTGGCCTAAACCCACGACCACAGAAGATTTCCCCACTCCTGCACAAGGATGAGCAACTGCTGACTTGAGCTCGTTAGCATTCTCCTTGAATCCCCTCTTGTTTCCCACCCCACTCCGAGGTTCATTCCCAGTAGCCCCTTTGCGAACTCCTTCTCCTCCGATTTCTCCTCCACCTAATATTCCTATGGCCGAAGCAAATCCCCCTATGACCGAAATAGAGGTCATCATAGCCGCTAGATACGCTCCCCTCGTGCTACCACAGCCTCTCAATAACCTCCCAGCAGAAGGGTACCTTAAACAACTACCCAAGTTTACAGGCGAGGGGGACATAGCTGCAGAAGAGCACCTAGCAGCCTTTTACACTTTCGCGGATGATAATGTTATGATGCACACAGACGTATGGATGAGAATTTTTGTCCATAGTCTCCAAGGAGAGGCTAGAAAATGGTTCAAGGCCCTGCTTCCTGGATCTATTGATGGGATCAGAGCTTTGGATAATTCCTTTTTGAGATAGTGGGGAGATAAAAAAGACTTCATGTATTACATGACAAAGTTTGGGTCGTTGAAGAGAAAGGAAGGAGAGTCTGTTTCTGACTTCTCCAAGAGATTTAATAAAATGTACAACAAAATTCCTGCTGGGATAAAACCCTCCAAAGGCTCTGCAAAGATCACTTACTCCAGTGCCTTCGATCCTGATTTCTGCCTACTGCTAAGGGAGAGAAGAGCTGCTACGTTGGCACACATGAAAGATGCAGCCGTGGAGGTAGAATCCAACATATTGGCTGTCGACTGACTCAGGAACGCCGATGATAGAAATACGTCGAAGAACAGGCCTAAAACTTCCTCATCTAGTTCCTCTCCCCTGCCCCATCAGACAGATGAGACAGTTAGAGCAGTAAAATCGCTTGCTGCCAAGATAGAAAGGTGGGAATTAGAGGGGAAGCCCATGTACAAAAATCCCCTAAACACTGATAATAGAGGTTTCAGATGACCTGCAAACAATATACCTCAGGTCCTCCTGAGGGAACAGAGGGGAAAGGACAGAGAAGATCAAAGGGTTCAAACCCCCCTCCAAAACAACCTAGTTGATCACGAGGAAAGAGAGGAGATAGACAAGTTTGGTCCTGAAATTCACTGTATTGAAGATACTCCCCCTTTTCCCCATTTGACGCAGTCCGCATATGAAGAATCACTGATGAGTGATCAAATTCATGAGTTGGGGAAAGAAAAAAGGGTTGGTCACGCTTCTAACAGATATAATCTCAGATCGAGAAGGAAAGAAGGAGACTTTGACAGCCCAGACCAGCCCCTCATATCAGAAAGGCCTATTAGATCTGCAACAGCCACTACTAAAGATAAAAGAGATCAGAGAGCTTTGCCAGTAGTCAAAGAACCTGTCACCGAGGTAAGGGAAGATCCTAAGCCCATTCCATCCTTTAATTTTGAACATGAAATTCAA